>JAUTXW010004553.1:0-127500 GCA_030620095.1 Kuschelorhynchus macadamiae | reverse complement strand
ATTGGTTTACAAAACCATGTACCCCAGAAAAGTAACTTTTATGGGGATTATTCTAAACTGAAACTAGTGAGCTTATGACAGAATGAAATGTCATTGTGACAATCCAACAATTGTTTATTAAATTTTATAGAGCGCACTAGCTTTCACAAGTAAATTATACCTTAATGGATATATCAAAGAAAAATCAAGTTTAATGTGTCAAAAACCCAGAGATATTTTGGACAACCACAAAATTAATTAAATAGACCACTAAGGAATTCGTGTAACCAGTGTTAGCAGAAGTTTCTTGTTTGTTTTGTAAATACCATGGGATTCTGGAAGTCTCGTAATTTAACAGGTTGCTTATTGCAGCAGAGCTATAAGTTGAAAGTTACCGCACTTCTTGCAGTCACTTCCCTTCTAGAGACATATAGTAATGAATTTTCTAAGGTTTATGAGGGAGAGAAGCGTTTTTTTGCCGATAATGTTGTTGAAAAGACACATTGATATTGAATAAAGTTTCCGGTATCAATACATCATTTAAATAGCTTCGTGGGTCAGTTGTTTGTATTAGCAGAACTTGAAAGAATTTTTTTATATAAGTTAGTTTGGGGTATCTGAATAAATGATCCGGGCAGTTTGTTCGCTACTGTTAAAATTACAAGAGTCGGGGAGTTAGAAGTTAAAGGATGATATGACCGTAAACTTTAAATTTAAAAAAAAGGAAAGTCTATATTTTTCAAAAGATGATATAATTGCTATGATTTTTTAAAGCTTGTTATATCATCCCTTAACTTCTATCTATTTAATTATCTAATTAATTTTAATAGTAACAAAAAAGTTTCGAAACTGTTTATATGTAAAATTTTATGTTCTCCAATGTTTATTTGAAACTTTTTCTTTTAGCTCTTATCCTTTTTGAATAATATTGAAAAAGCACTCTTCACCCTTAGCCGGGGCTTAAGAAAAAATTACTTCCACTTACCTTTATAAGACACCTCTAACTATTTTATACAAAAAATGCGGACAGGTTGACCAAAATTTCAATTTAAAGGTTCATTTAATAGGATTATTTATCGAAACGACGCTTTTTGGGAGGTGCTTTTAGCATATTATTTATGGAGAGTGAAACTACCAATCCATCAGAAGACGAGCATATTTGTATTTTAATAAAATTTGCTTAAGCTCAGAGTCGAGCCAGGGACCTTGGGCGCTGATAGCAACACACAGCCGTTCGCTACACTCGTCTCTACTATATACATACATATATACAGAACCGAAATAGTTCCTGAAAAAATGTATCTAGATATAAGATACAAGTTACGTTTTTAAAAGTATCTTAGATATTTTCAAAACGATACATTTTATCAAAAAATATCTTAAGTTCCTAATAATTGTAAGATACTTTTTAAAAGAAACTAGTTACTTTAAAATATTAACTAAATATTCTATTATACTCTAGGTGGTGGGTAAAAAAATCATGTGAAAAATGAAAAACAATGAAACACAATTTTTTGTGTTTAATGCATAGATTTAGGGGTCACGAAACACATATTAAAAGATTAATCCACTCCTGTTGAAATCGCGACCCCCTAAATATACAAATTGGTTTCTTTGCAATAACTCATTTTCTTTTTCTTATACTATAAATATGACAAAATAAAAGCTTATAAAATTCTCTACAAAAAAGGTTTTGTACACTTTTTACGTTAACACCAGCACTATCGCCGCAGCAGTCGTATTAAGCTGAATGATGCGCGTCGAGTAAATTAAGCCATAAATAGAACATCTAGCAAAATGCCAGGAGCAAATTACTTAATCAAATAAAACTTTTATCATAGCAATTGATGACAAGGAATTTTGTACTCCTAAAATATAAAAACAGACACACAGTGGCACAATCTTTATCATTTTTCTCTACCTCATCAGTTAACTGGGAGACCAATTTATATTCGATATCCCCAGAAAATTTATCCTTTAAGAAAAACGTTTTTAAATTATACCCAGAATTCAAAAATTATTTGATGTACAGGGAGTCCTATTTAAAAAATAAACTTTTTTGTCCACACTTGCCACCCTGTGCTTATTTTT
Source organism: Kuschelorhynchus macadamiae (assembly GCA_030620095.1). Classification (NCBI taxonomy): domain Eukaryota; kingdom Metazoa; phylum Arthropoda; class Insecta; order Coleoptera; family Curculionidae; genus Kuschelorhynchus; species Kuschelorhynchus macadamiae. The sequence continues at coordinate 125,430 of JAUTXW010004553.1, read as the reverse complement.
ACATGAAGCACAATTGATCACTACATAATATCTCAAATGGGGTTTGTTGCTAGATTTTATCTATAAATCATAAACAATGCAGTGTTGTTGACTTACTCTGTACATACTACTTAGCTTCCTGTCAAATTTTTATTACTTACCTAACTTACTACCTAAACCCCATCTAAATCTTAATATTTATCATCTTCAGAATAAATTCGTAGAAAAATTCTATGAATTTCAAAAATATAATATTCTAGGTAAACCTAGTTATCTTGTTTATATGATTTATAAAAAGCAAACAAACTGCACTTTAGGGTTTGTAGAATCAAGTAACGAAAACTGTCACTAACACATAACAATAGCTTGATATGATTCCTTCTGATATCGAAGTAAAAATGGTAGTAGTAGTAATAAAAAGTTGGTGAAACTTTCGGGAAATAAAAAAAATGCAGATGCCGATAATGTCAAAGAGTGAGCGTCAATAAAGACCCTCTAATAAGCTTTGGCAATTAGATTTATTTTTGTACTGTTTATGAAGACGTTAAAACATTTATTTTGCAAAACCTAATATTAAAATTCTGGAGCTCTATCAGAATTTTATAATTAATGTATCAGTTTATCAAACTACCAGCGAAGAATACAAAATATTGGTCATGGGCTACAAGACTAAAATTATGATTACATACCATATCAAGTGTCCAAAATGTCGGAACCAAAGCTGTACGCAATGTTGTTGCCGATAATTAGTATGCTACTCTTTGCCCTAAGTACCTTTTTCACAGTTAGATGAGTGCGAGATCCAAGATATAATAATAATTATTCGTCAGTGTTTAGAATGAATCTTCCAACGCAAGGTTTATAATTACTCCTTAAATTCAGTTGTTTCCGGCATGTAATTAAATGAAGTTCTCCTAATCCATACATCTTCCATTTTATAAAATATATATCTGTAGCAATAAAACATATTAACTGAACGAAAAAGCATTTTTTGTTGTCAATTGTGTTATGTAACTAATTTTATTTGAACTATGTTTTTTATAAAATATAGTCGTTCTCCAAATAACAAGACGGTATCTTATATTCGCTTTTGCAGGCTTCTATGAAACATATCAAGCAGTGTTTCAACCAAACAAGAAAATTGCGTTTCGCAATAACTGAATGAACGCTAAATATGTACATACTTATCCTGATGTTGACTGAATGAGAACGGGGCTCTTTTGACAGTACATATCAAATTTTATTTACAATGCTTTAATACTAACAAAAAGAGTGGTTTATAGGATTTAACGAACGTAAAATAGTTCACAATTAAAAAGAAACTCGTATTATGGAAAAATAGAAGCAAGTTAAAAACAGTAATAAACTGCATTGTGGTCTATGGATTATTGTTTTTCTATTTTAAAATCTTAAAAATAAATTTGAATTGGAAATGTACTACATATACAACAGTAGGTTTTGGTGAATGCGTAGGGTTTAAAAATACGAACTTCCGAAAGTATTGATCAATTTATTCTTGACGATTTTACGGATGTAATATTAGTTGTTTTATTAAAAACGATCTTGATTTGGTAAATACTAATTAGGACCTATTATTGGCTGAAATAGATAACCGACGGAAAATAACAAAATGAATAAGATAATAAAATCATTTTTGAGTGGGTTTTTTAGAAATTAACAAAATTTGGTAATGCATACTTTACTGATGCAAATACGTTCAATATTAACAGACAATTTATGAGATCTAGGATTTTAAAACCATCCATATTAGTGTCCGTTCATAATATGTCCGTTGAGAAATATGATCCAGTTTGGCCATTCATTGAGTGTGCTAATATCGGTGAATTTTCTGGCGGGAGGTGTTTACAGTAGTTTAATGTTTAAAGTCGTTCGGTTTGTTTTAGGTGTTATTGAAATACGAATAGTATTTTTGCTTAAAAAAATACTTGATTTGAATAGAAAAGGTGACAGAAAAAAGGTAATTATAGAAAAGGTGACGTTCATTATGAAAAAAGTTTAAAGGTTAAGACGAACGGCGACCAAGCCAAAAGCAAAGACAGAATTAAAGTAAGTTGTAAAGGATATTAATATATTGTTTTACTGTGGAGATGAAAATACAGTATTTAAAAAACAGTCCTATCGGTCGCACACTGTTGTTAAAAGTTTAGCTGCTTCACCCTGCGCGAAATATAACTAGTTAAAAAGAAAACAAGAGAACAAAAACATAATTCCTGTTATACAATTTTAACTAATTATAAATAGTATTTATAAATTATATGCATTTTATTGTCTTTGTAGATATCCTGAATATTTTAGTAAATAATAAGTGATGTTTTTTTGCTTACCACAAGCTTTGCGACAGTACAAGAATGTAGCACTTTTAGGTCATGTAGACCCCAAAAAACTAATAAAATATGGCGTGCATGTTTTTTAACCGATTTTTGTGAACTCCATAACGCAGACTATATATGTAATTAATTTGAAAGAACATTTCACATATTTTATGGATTTTTGGCGACGAACCAATTTTTTTCTGGAAATTTGATATTATTTAGAATGTCAAAACAAACATATTCTTTTATTGCATTAATGCCCTAACTATACAGGTTGGTAATGAAAACTGAGCTCAAAGTTTTCGATTTCTGCATTAAATACAGTTTAAGTTGTTTAGTAAAAAGTTTTAGTAAACTTATTCTTGTACATTTTACTAACGTTAGGCTTGACTGATGAAGTCCAGTTTGACAAATAATGCCCTTACCCTCGAAACTTGCTGTTACTAGTTACTTCAAACTAATTGGAAAAATATTTTAAGGGGCAATTGTGGACTATCACCAACAATAAACACAGGGAATTACCAAAAATTTTCAGATCCAAATTTTGCTCAAAAAATTAAGAAAAATATTCACACTTAAATGTTTGAATTAGAATTCATTAAGAATAAAAATAATCACTTTATATCTACAGTAAACTGAAGACAGTATTAATGAAATTTGCTTTCTTTATATCAATTAAAAAAGTTTCGTAACACGTTCTATACATGTCAAAACTGTAGAGTTAATTTCGTTAATTGTAATACACACACACTCACACACACACACACACACACACACACATATATATATATATATATATATATATATATATATATATATATATATATATATATATATATATATATGTTTATATATATATGTTTATATTATATATATATATATATATATATATATATATATATATATATATATATATATATATATATATATATATATATATATATATATATATATATATATATATATATACAGTGTGTTCGAATTGGTTATGACAGTATTGGGATCTCGGAAACATAGTTACAAAAACGTTTAAATGGAGAAAGTTTTAGACAATTATGTTTGTAATTTAACGCTGTTTTGCTCGCGATTCTATCTTTTTTAGTTTTTGAGATATTTTGAAAAAACCAAAAAACTGCATTTTCGAAAAAGTTCTATAATTTATTTATTTATGAAAATTTTCAAAATCTGTAAGAACATTATTAAGGCAACTTTTTACGTAGAGTGCACCTATTAAGTCAGATTTTACATACGACGTTTCGATTTTCTAGAACCATCATCAATTTTGTTTTTTCTTATGGCCGCTGTGTTCGATTTTAACAGTTTTGAAAAGAGTATTTCTTTAGCTTTTCAACGGTGTATCACACTTTGTAATTAGGTTATTACTAAAGATGCAAAAAGTGCGTAGAGAAAATATTTAAACGTTTTTTGGAATTATCAAAGTAAAAAATTAAAAATTAATAATGTTAAAAGGCAATATGTAACTCAACATCCAGTTCTACAAAAAAATTAGTAAAAACTACTCAATAACATTGCACAATGTTCACAAATGTTCAAATGACCAGCCGCAGATAACACTAACATCTTTGCTCAAGTAGGTTTTGGTTTTGAAATAATAGAATGCTTTTAATCTGTCAAAAATGCAACGTTTAAGTTTTATTTAACATTCATCGCTGTTTTAATAAGGATTACAATGGCGTTAAACTTTTCTAATGAAGAAATGTTTGATATCTTAGTGTGTTATATTAAAAATGAAAGAAATGCAAACAGGGCCATGGATGTGTATTTTGACACGTACCCCGAAAGACGGCAGCCTGGCAGAACTTATTTTCAAACGCTGGTTAGAAACTTGCTTGAGTTTGGCAGTTTTAATAAGATTCGCACAAAGAAGTATGCAAAAGACAACGAGCAACGCAATAGGCAAATCCTAGAATATTTTAATGAAAATCCGACTTCATCTATACACACAGAACTTCAATCTACCGTTCATGGCGTCTTAAAAGTAACACACACACACAGGTGATTTCGAAAGAGGAATTGTTTTTTGTAATTGGTATATCACACACACACACACATTTTACAAACTGTGGCATTTTTAATAAAAAAAATCACCATTATTGGGCTATTGAAAATCACACACGCAGGCTGCAAGAGCGATTTGGTTTTAATGTGTGGTGCACACACTAATTGAATTGCTTATAATTCAATATTTTCCATTACTTTTTAGGAAGTCGTCTCATTGGTCCCTTTATTTTTGATCAGACACTAACAGGCCCAAGATACCTTGCCATGTTACAGAATCAAATAGTTCCTGCCATTCGAGAAGCTGTGCCAGATGATCAGTTTAATAGCTTGTGGTTTCAGCAAGACGGTTTTCCTGCACATAACAGCAGGGATGTACAAACCTTTTTAACAACAACTTTTGGTGAAAACGTAATATCCAACAGTGGTCCTGTCCGCTGGCCATAGATCCCCGGATATCACGCCGTTGGATTTTTATTTATGGGGATGTGCGAAAAATGAAATATACGAATTTGACCCCCCAGAAAATAGGCAAGTTCTTGAGCAGCGAACCCGAAATATTCTAGAAAATATAAATAGAAATACCATTCAACGGGTAATCAGAACAGTTGAAAGGAAATGCGGACACTGCATAGAAAAAAACGGTCAACATTTTTAATCCTAGTATTATGTAGCATTTTTTTATTAATTTTATTGAGTAGGTAGTTCATACTGATTTTCTGTTAATTCTTGTAAGGTTAGTACTTTTAAATCGCCATGAACGGTTGACTTCAGAATGTGAAGTTCTGTTTCAATTCTTCTTATGGAAAAAAACCAGATTTTCATTAAAATATTCTAATATTTGCCTATTCCATTCCTTGTCATATACTTTCTGTTGCGATTCTTAAAATTGGCTAACCCTAGCAAGCTTCTAATATATTGAAAAGAAGTTCTGTCGATATTATGTGCAGTGCACATAGTATTAATGTTACTGAGTAGAACTTACTGATTTTATGCAGAATTTAATGTCCTATTTAAAAATATTGCTATTTGAAACTATTAAATTTTAATTTATATCGATAATTCGAAAAAATGTTTAAACAGTCTTATTTCAAACGCAAAGCCTACTTGGGCAAAGATGTTAGTGTTATATGCGGGTGGTAGTTTGAACATGTGTGAACATTGTGCACGAATCAATTATGTTATTAAGTAGTTTTTACTGATTTTTTGTAGAACTGGATGTTAAATTACAATATATTGCTATTTAACACTATTAAATTTAACTTTTTACTTTGATAATTCCAAAAAACGTTTAAATATTTCCTCTACGCACTTTTTGCACCTTTAGTAATAACCTAATTACAAAGTGTGATACACCGTTGAAAAGCTAAAGAAATACTCTTTTCAAAACTGTTAAAATCGAACACAGCGGTCATAAGAAAAAACAAAATTGATGATGGTTCTAGAAAATCGAAACGTTGTATGTAAAATCTGACTTAATAGGTGCACTCTACGTAAAAAGTTGCCTTAATAATGTTCTTTTTAATTTTCCTATTTTTTAAATAGAATCTATGATAATGTAAATAATGGAGTGAAAATTGATATATGGGGGTTTTTTGGTATGACAAATTCGAATCTAATATTAGTATTGCTCTTACTTGTAGGGGGCGCCACCTACATGTCTTTTTACTCCGTCGAACAATCACAACTTTTTGTACAGTCTTGTATTACATTTTTGAGTAAAACAAGTTATTCCTTTGCCATTTCTACGTCAAAAAGGTATACTTGTTAAAAGTGGATACCAGCAACCGTTTTCGAGATATTTGGAGTTAAAACAATTTCGGCGCATGTAATTTTTTATGGCAAAATTTTAAAAGTTTGTTGTTTTGTCCAAATTTAAACGCATCTTGGCACAAAAGTTTGAAATGAAAGACTAACACATTTTTTTGAGGTGTGTATTCAGTGCCTCAGACATAAACTAAACAAAAGGTATTTAATTTTTATTAAAATTGTTATTATTAAGTTGTTTTTAATAAAATCTAGGTTACGTTTTATAATTTTCAAAAATTCCACCATTTGCTTCTAAACACAGGTCAGCTCTATGGTGTATAGCTCGGGTTGCTCTGTGGATACATTCGGGCGCATTTCTTAGTGTTTGTGCTGCGTTTGTTATCCGATCCAATAATGCTTCTCTTGTATTTACTTTAGTGGAATATACCAGTGATTTGAACCATCCCCAAAGACAATAATCCAAAGGATTAAGGTCTGGCGATCTAGGTGGCCAATTAAACGGACCTTCCCGACCAATCCATCGGTTTGGAAAGTTTTGGTTTAAAAAATTTCTTACAAGTAAACTGTAGTGTGCAGGGGCTCCATCATGCTGCAAATACATGTTTTGTCTTTCATTAAGGGGAACATCTTCTAATATATTTCGCAAGTGATTTTCAAGAAAGTTTAAATATTTTTCTCCTGTAAGACTACGATTATAAATGGATCAATTAAATGACCATTTAACATTTCACACCACATATTAATGCTAAATTTATGTTGGAAATTATGTTCTACTGTAGCGTGACGATTTTCATAGGACAACCGGTGTTCATTGTGAAGATTATTTATACCATCACGCGTGAACTGTGCTTCATCAGTGAACAAAACATACCTATACAACCTTCGATCTTCATTAATCTAGTTACAGAATTGCATTCTCAACTCAAAATCACCCTCCTGCAAATGTTGAACCCGTTGTAAATGAAATGAGTATAAACAATTAATGTGAAGATTTCTCCAAGCAGACGACTGTGTAATTTGATAAGTATCTGCAACCCGCCTAGTGCTTATGCTTCGATCCTTTTCGACGGCATTGAATATAGCCTCTTCTACTTCAACGTTGGGTCCCAATTCCCTTTCAGATACAATTTTCGCACTTGGAAACATCCCAGATTCTCCAGCAGTAGTGAAAACTTATTGAAAAACTCTTCTATCTGGCACCCTTCTATCTGGAATACGACGCTGGTACTCCGCGACTGCTTGAATTGCGACCCCATTGCAGAAGCCATAGACGAATATCATATCTGCATATTCACGATGCGAGAATATCACAGGCATAATAACGTATTTAGATCTAAATTTTCTTAAATGATTATTGTCAGATAATAAAAGTTATGAACAGAAATTGACAGTGACAAAATTTGATCTTATTATTAACTGACATTACTATTGCTAAGTAACAGGAAAAACGATGAGAACACCAACCAGCAGTTGTTCTGTCAGGCAAGGCACACTTCTATTTTTTTACAATACATGCATACTGTATGTGAATTTGATAAAAAAAATCACAAGCGCCGAAACTGTTCTAAATCCAAATATCTCGAAAACGGTTGCTTATCCACTTTTAACAGGTATACCTTTTTGACGTAGAAATGGCAAGGGAATAATTTGTTTTGCTCAAAAATGTAATACAAGACTGTACCAAAAAGTTGTGATTGTTCGAAGAAGTAGAAAGACATATAGGTGGCGCCCCCTACAAGTACGAGCAATACTAATATTAGATTCGAATTTGTCATACCAAAAAACCCCCGTATATCAATTTTCACTCCATTATTTACAATATCATAGATTTAATTGAAAAAATAAGAAAATTAAATAAAAACTTTAACACCCTGTATCTCGAGAACTAAGGCCTTGCAGACACTTATTTATATAGACTTTTATGTTTATTTTTTGGTCCTGAATATGTGCCTGAAGTATTGACATTTCCTCATGAATCACCCTATATATATATATATATATATATATATATATATATATATATATATATATATATTTTATATACAGTTTTGAAATGTATGTATAACTTGAACTTTTTTAATTGATATAATCAAAGCAATTTTCGTTAATATTTTCTTCAGTTTACTGTTCATGTCAAGGTGATTTTCATTGGGAATAAAATATCAGAGACAAAAACATAATTACTAGTTACTATTGCTAAGTAACAGGAAAAACGATGAGAACACCAACCAGCAGTTGTTCTGTCAGGCAAGGCACACTTCTATTTTTTTACAATACATGCATACTGTATGTGAATTTGATAAAAAAAATCACAAGCGCCGAAACTGTTCTAAATCCAAATATCTCGAAAACGGTTGCTTATCCACTTTTAACAGGTATACCTTTTTGACGTAGAAATGGCAAGGGAATAATTTGTTTTGCTCAAAAATGTAATACAAGACTGTACCAAAAAGTTGTGATTGTTCGAAGAAGTAGAAAGACATATAGGTGGCGCCCCCTACAAGTAAGAGCAATACTAATATTAGATTCGAATTTGTCATACCAAAAAACCCCCGTATATCAATTTTCACTCCATTATTTACAATATCATAGATTTTATTGAAAAAATAGGAAAATTAAATAAAAACTTTAACACCCTGTATCTCGAGAACTAAGGCCTTGCAGACACTTATTTATATAGACTTTTATGTTTATTTTTTGGTCCTGAATATGTGCCTGAAGTATTGACATTTCCTCATGAATCACCCTATATATATATATATATATATATATATATATATATATATATATATATATATATATATATATTTTATATACAGTTTTGAAATGTATGTATAACTTGAACTTTTTTAATTGATATAATCAAAGCAATATTCGTTAATATTTTCTTCAGTTTACTGTTCATGTCAAGGTGATTTTCATTGGGAATAAAATATCAGAGACCTGTAGATAACTGCGACAGCATCTAGCCATGGAGCTCCATTTACAGCAATAATATTTTACAAATTAAATCTCTTTTACCTACAAGCACGTCCATTAAAATGATAAAATGATTTTTATTCTTAATGAATTCTAATTCAGCCAAACATTTATGTGTGAATAATTTTCTTGATTTTGTGAACAAAATTTGGAACTGAAAATTTTTGGTAATTCCCTCTGTTTAATGTTGGTGATAGTTCACAAGTAACTCTATTATGGTATTTTCTGTATAACAAATATAACACCTCACCAACAAAATTATTGTGTATTTCAATTTAGGATTATTCTTACTCTTACCCCTTAAAACATTTTTCCAATTAGTTTGAGGTAACTAGTAACAAGCTCCGAGGGTAAGGCCATTATTTGTCGAACTTGACTTTACCTGTCAAGCCTAACGTTATAGTAAAATGTACAAGAATAAGTCTACTAAAACTTTTTACTAAATAATATATACTATGTTTTAAAAATAAATGTTTACATGACTTAAAGTTGTATTTCGGTATTGAAACGACCCTATAAACACTTTAGAACTGAATTTAATGCAGAAATCGAAAACTTTGAGCTCAGTTTTCGGTACCAACCTGTATAGTTAGGTCACTGATGCAATAAAAGAACATGCTTGTTTTGACATTCTAAATAACATCAAATTTTCAGAAAAAATAGGTTCGTCGCCAAAAACCCATAAAATATGTGAAATGTTCTTTGAAATTAATTACATATATAGTTTGAGTTATGGAGTTCACAAAAATCGTTTAAAAACATACACGCCATGATATTTTATTGGCTTTTTCAGGTCTACATGACCTAAAAGTGTTACATTCTTTTGCTGTTGCAAAGCTTTCCCTATTATTTACGAATTGGGGTAAGCAAAAAACATCACATGGTTATTTACTAAAATATTCAGGATATCTACAAAGATAATAAAGTGCATATGATTTATAAGTACCATTTACAATTAGTTAAAATTGTATCATAAAAATTATGTTTTTGTTCCCTTCTTCTCTTTTTAACGAGATATTTCGCGCTGGGTGAAGCAGCTAAACTTTTAACAACAGAGTGCGACCGATTGGACGTGATGATTTTTAAATACTGTAGTTTGATCTCCACAGTAAAACAATATTATAATTATAATATTCTTTACAACTTACTTTAATTCTGCCTTTGCTTTTGGCTTGGTGGTCGTTCGTCTTAACCTTTAAACTTTTTTCGTAATGAACGTCATTTTTTCTATTTAAATCAAGTATTTTTTTAAGCAAATATACTATTAGTATAACACCTAAAACAAACCGAGCGACTTTAAACATTAAACTACGGTAAACACCTCCCGCCAGAAAATTCGCCTATATTAGCATACTTAATGAATGGCCAGACTGGTTCATATTTCCCAACGGACATATTATGAACGGACACTAATATGGATGATTTTAAAATCCTATATCTCATAAATTGTCTATTAGTATTGAACGTATTTGCATCAGTAAAGAATACGTTACCAAATTTTATTGATATCTAAAAAAAATCTGGAAATGATGGCAAGTATGAATAAACCCACTCAAAAATGATTTTATTTTCTTATTCATTTTGTTATTTTCCGTCGCTTATCTATCCCAGCCAATAATACGTCCTAATTAGTATTTAGCACATCAAGATCGTTTTTAATAATACAACTAATATTACGTCCGTAAAATCGTCAAACATAAATTGATCAATACTTTCGGAAGTCCGTATTTTTAAACCCTATGCATTCACCAAAACCTACTGTTGTATATGTAGTACATTTCCAATTCAAATTTATTTTTAGGATTTCAAAATAGAAAAACAATAATCCAGACCCTGTGCAGTTTATTGCTGTTTTTAACTTGCTTCTATTTTTTTTTCTTTTTAATTATGATCTATTATACGTTCAATGAATTCTATAAACCACTCTTTTTGTTAGTATTACAGAATTGTAAATAAAATTTGATATCTTCTACTTTTGAAGTCAAAAGAGACCCGTTTTCATTCAATCAACATCAGGATAAGTATGTACATATTTAGCGTTCATTCAGTTATTGCTAAACGCAATTTTCTTGCTTGGTTGAAACACTGGTTGGTATGTTACATAGCCACCTGCCAAAGAGAGGATATGGTAACCTCTTGTTATTTGGAGAATGACTATATTTTCCACAAAACATAGTTCAAATAAAATTAGTTACATAACACAATTGGCAAAACAAAAAATGCTTTTTCGTTCAGTTAATATGTTTTATTGTTACATATATATATTTTATAAATGGAATATTTATGGATTAGGAGAACTTAATTTAATTACATGTCGTAAACAATTGAATTTAAGGAGTAATTATAAGTCTTGCGTTGGAAGATTCTTTAGTTTCATTTTACAAAACAGACATATTTAAGGACGCAAACTTAAAACACATCTATACAATATATATACTAAATTTTTAATTTTTACGGTACTCATCTTAAAATGGCGATTTAATCGTTAAATCGCTATTTCACTATCAAATATTGAGAGAAAGGAATAGAAATAAAAGTATTTGTGCTCTAGTGGCAGAGTCCTCATATTAGATTAAAGAGGTCAGTGGTTCTATTCCAGAAATATGAAATGTTACAGTACATTTTGAATGTATAAGTGAAGCATGAAAACAAAGTGAATGATAAAGTAAAACATGAAAAGTACTGTAAACGTGTAAAAATTACGCTCCTAGATTTTTATTGATCTAATCTAATAAAATGTTAAAAATTCAGTACTAAAACACTACTTATCCAATTGATTTGAAATTTTGCACGAAAATCAAGTGTGAAAAAGGGATAAAGTGGTAAAATTCTAGTGTGGCAAAACAAAATGGCGACTCAAAATGTTTAAATAATCAGTAAAATTCCATTTCAGGAATAAAACGTCCTTTTTGCAGAGGAAACTAATAAATAAGATAATTTATTGTTTTTAAACTATGTAAATAAAGTTATAACAAATCAATAATAATAATATAATAATAAATTAAAAGCAAATACAAAACAACCGGTAAATTTGCCTTTACCCACAAGTTCCCTCATACAGAATTTTACTACATACAAGTAACATGAATTCATATAGTTTGGTAATATCTTAAAACAAAATTGAAATAAATTACAGTTTATCGGATTTGCAAGTTATTACCAAATAATTATATGTATATATAAACTTTATTATCTGTACGTAGTGGAATTGTGTACGAGGGAAGTTGTGGATAAAGGCGAATTTGCCGACTTTTTGATCTAATTTTGTATTAAATATACTGCTATATAACCATGCCCAATAAATGTATGGAGTCTATTTTCTAATTTTCAGAAGTAAATATTTCAGATTTTGAAAATTTACTATATTAATGGTTTATCCATATCATATATAAAAATTGATGAAGGAGAAACAAAAAGCTTCATTTAATGATAACTATTCCCATGTTAAAATTGTGTATATGTTGGCGTCAAATAGTGGATCCCTTCAAACTCTGAAATGCCTAGTCATTTCACGTACTTACATCAAACTACGTAACTGTTAAATTGTTATGAATGCACTCATTTTGGGAAATGCTGTAACAAACTGGATCACTTCAATTACCCTCTTTACCTATTTTGGTCAAATACTCTACTTAATTTTTGGTTTTCTAATTACCACACGTAATTAGAAAACCAAAATTTGGGAAATGGGATTTCCTATAAGTAGAGGGATTAATACATATTTGTGTTATCAGCATTAATATAATGTTAGGTTAGTTTAGGTTTTGAATGCTGTGACGCATCTATTTCTACAAAATACAATAAACGAATGTAAACAAGAGATACAAAACAGCACAATAATAAATACAGCGATTGGCTAGAACAGGCAAGGAGCGTAACGGAAGTTAGCTAAATTACTTTCAGCATTGCGCTTAAATAGTACAGCCAGTACGGGAAATAACTGAAGTGGTTAGTCAAACAATATAACAAATTAACAGCTGGTTGTTTGACGGCAATACGTGAACTAGTGACTAGGCATTTTAAAATATGACGGATGTCACTGCTTGATGCCGACATATATAAAATCTCGAAACTGCCCGAAGATCAGTCAGTAACTAGATTTCGTGGGTCGCTGAGGCCAAATATTTATTTAGATAACTGCCACACACACACACAAGCTACCGTATCGATACTATCACTAACCCGGTCTATATGCTACCTATGGTTTGACTGCAACATTGTGAAATTCTTATAAATGGTAAAGAATAAAAAACAAAAAATCGAGATATATGTTTTAGACCAAATACTGACACACTCCCACTTAATGAAAAAAAAAGAATCTCTGCTTACCCAGTAGTCTTTGTTTCGGCCATTTAACTTGAGTGTATTGCCAGTTTTATATACAGATAATAGATATTAGTGATCGAAAATTTTGATTCTACAAATTATATCATATAAGTCTAATATATAAACACTGGTTTTATTCAACCCTCGATTATTAGACATTAAACATAGATGGGCAGCCCGACAAGGGCAGCACGTGTCAGGCCAGGACCCCACTCCTTTTTCGATTACTAACGTGCTGTTTCAGAGACCGACCGAACCAAAATGATCCAAAATTTCCGAACTACTTCGTCTCGAAACCCACGTGTCTGAGTAGCTTTCGGCTTTCCGTCTAGCGATGCAAAGTTCAGTGTGAACGTGAAAGTGACAAATGAAGGTGCGTTTTTAATTTGTGAGCAGAATCGGAACATGAAACCGAGGTTAGTAGATTTTGTTTGTTAAGTTTTTATATGGGATAAAAAATATTGGGTAACATTCAAGGAGAGTATACATATTTTTTGCTGGAAAATAATTGAGTGGGGGATTTAAATTGAACATATCGTGTTATATGTCATTTTTAGGGTTTCTGAGGTCAAGAAATTAATTTTACTATTATTTGAGCGTTTTTATTAGTCCAAGAAGAGGTAGAAGGGTGTTTTAAAAAAAGTACCGATTTAATTTGCAGTAGTTTTGTAACTATTGGTATTTGTTTTTCAGAAAGATTTGATGAAGTGGAGGCAGACGCTGAGTTCGAAATCGACGATGGTGATTCAAACACCATATTTTACTGGTTAAGAGGGATAACTAACTAGAGAAAACAGGCAACTGCTCTAGTAACTGTGCGAATGCAAATATAAAATATTGTGACACAACTTCAGGCGGTGTATAAATATGGTAAATGCTCTGACTTATAGACCTGCTAGAAAAACAGATTTTGTATAAATTCAAGCTCTCATTGAACTATTATACATATCCGTATCCAAAAAAAGTGATCATCAAAATGTTACAGTTTTGTTTAAAAGCAATGGAATGTTAATGGAAATAAACCATTTAACTACGGCATTGAAAATATTAAGTTTCTCCTAAGAAATATTCGTTTTGACGATAAAACACTTAAATGTCTAATCATACAACCGTAGATGAAATGCTGCAAGGTTTTATAGGGAGGGGCAGCTTTAGAGTTTACATGCCTAATAGATCCCGGAAATATGTAAATAAATAAACTGGAAGCGAGCAATACTGTCAAATTTGGGTTAAAAGTTGACAAAGTGTGTCTAATGCAAGATGACAAAATTTCGAATTGATATTTTAAAAAACAAAAATAAAGGACTGATATTAGTCCATGGTCACCCAGTGTAAGTTTAGGACATTTGACGTCTATATATAGAGAGTGTGTCAGTATGTCCAAAGCCCAGTGTACAAAGTCCTCATCCAGGTCTATAGTTGGGTATTACCAGTTTCTATTTGTCTATTTTTTGTTATGATTATTTAAACTCATGTTAACTTTAATTTGCTCTGTTTTACTGCAGAAAAATCAGCTTTAAGTTTTTTTCCTTATTTTTGCTCTCCTAAACAAAAAACATATTTGTTGTTAATTGTTATGTTAACAACAAATGGAATTTATGAATTTAATACTGTAATAAAATATTTTATTAAATATTTGATACTTTTTCTAACAAAACTTATTTGGAATTCGAATTTCCCCCACCTCAAGCCTCAGTCTCATAGACTGGTGTTAGTAATGACGTCTAATATATTCACGTTATTTTTGTAGTTTAAGGGTTTCAACCCAGCCGGAACTAAATTAGCTATAACTACTACTCTTTAGGGGTTTTTACGTATTACTAATGATCCTACTACATATCAATAAACACTTTGGGTTACACATTATTAAGTATTATATGTGTATTTGTCACTGCGAATAATACTTTATAGTAATTTCCTATGTAACGTAATTATAAGGTCGTAATTTTTTTTTTCTGTGACAATAGCAATTTTTCAAAGTTACTGCTTTTAATCTGTTTACTAAATTACAACTTTAACGTTTAAGTATCAGAACCTTACTGAACCTTGCAGCGACTACTGCCATACCTCCAAATGTACTCCTATAAGGTAATACTATAAAGTAAAACGAGTCGTTGTAGAGTAGAAAAATTTATCGTTTAATGTTACTTTAAATTGGCTATTACCAGCTTTTATTCTTCGGTTGCAATTTAGAAGTGAGCATTAAAGTAATTATTTACTACAAGGAAACTATTACTTTTTGTCCTTAAGGTTCCTGAGATAGGGGGCGCTGGTACGAGATTCGGTCTACAGTGACTTTATAAGACAATAGAAGCCAAGCCGTCATACTGATGCAAAATTTCTAAAGGTTAAAATGGGCGCACACATAATATCGTTAGTTTTTCGCAAAATATGACTAAATTAATCTACTTTAATACATTAATATAAGAAAATTGGATCAGCTAAAAGATTAATTAATGAAATTATTTTTAATTTCAGTATACAAAGTGATATGCCGCAGAAAAAATTTGAAATGAACCAGTCAAAAATTGGTTGCCCTATTGTCGCCACCGTCCTTATAAAATCACTTTAATTCGGTATACAGCTCTTAAACTTCATTATATTTGGTCCGAATTTGTCAATCTCAATTAGTGGTGTATGTTTTGTAGACGATAACCTACGAGTAATAAGTTAAAATGGCAATGGCGTCACGTCCCATAAGAAAAAAAAAGTAGCTTTCGTCATTCATCCACATTTTATAGAAAACTAAAAATATCATAACTTGGTTATGTCATACCTGAACAAAACAACATAAAGCGGTATTTTAAGGAAACACCGTAGCGTACCACATTAGTGCTCAAGACTTCAAAGTAATTGGGCATAAGTGACAGTCGTAGACCCTTGATGTTAAGTAATTTTCTCAGTAAAGGAATGCAGCTAACTTCAAAGTAGGAGTCGACTAGAACGCTATTGTTTATTTTCATCACCCCTATACATATTTAGTTGTGATGTTTATTTTTGTCAGTATAAAGATTAAAAATACATATACATTAAACATCACGTTAAAAAAAATCACTCTTTATAATAAGATATTTAATGATAATTACTATTTAAACTAAAGTCCAAAATTAAATCTTTGAGATTTAAATTGACCAATATATTTGACCAAAATGTATTGAAAATTAACGAATTTTAAAGGCGCGTCATTTTTTTACAACTATCATCACCATATTCACCAGAGAAATTGCCTGCGTTTTAATTTCAGGTCCTTAGCATAGCTAGAAAACTAATTGAAACGCATGTATCCTACCTCAACAACTAGCAACGTATTCGATATACGCTCTACGCCATTTTCCCAATTTGAATGTTTGTAGTCGCCATAACTGTTTTGTCTGTATTAAAAAGATCCATATATATTTTTAAATAAAGACAGAAATAAAGAAGCAACAAATGGGGTGAAATAGTTACCCTGAAATTGTTCCTCATTTTGGTAATGTTTACGTAGTCTCAGCTTAAGCAGAACGTGGCGATACCAATTTCCGGTTACTTCATCGAAAATACTTGTGGTAATAATGACGTATTCATGACTAAAACTTGGGAAAATTTCTGTATATAATTATTACATCTGTATAAACCCGTTTTCTGCAAAAAACGACATAATTATTAATTTCAAATAAAATTAATACCGATTATTGATATTATGACATACAGGTTAACTCAGCCTTTAACAAAAAAATATTGATCAGTGTATGTGGAGGTACTACAATGGGTTACCTTGTTACTCCACTCTTCACAAATAGGAACGTAGTTATCACTAAAGTTTACTATCGAGTAAAAAATCAATTCTTGGGCGACAAACATTAATTTTTTAAAATAACTTCAGTTTTGTATGTTTAGAAATGTAACACGAGCCACAAGAGTTTCACTTTATATTTTTTGTACACTTGCGGTGGTGGCGGTATCACTTGATATATTCCGAGTATAGAACGTATCTAAAACATTTGAGGAAATGATTAGTAATTTTTCATATACTTAGTCTTACGAATGGTCCAGTTGATACATTCAATCTTTCTTAGTAAAGGGGGATTAGACTGAAAAAGTTGCGGGGTAGCTCAATTTTTAATATGATTGTGTTGGTCGGTGTTCGGATTTTACCGAAGTTGGTGTATTCCCACCTATTTCGCAATCGCCGCCATCTTCAAAAGATTATGAAAAAAGGGAAAAAGAAGTAGGGTTAAAAATTGTCGAGTTTGAAATTTGCAACAATTTTTGACTTAAGCCAAACTCTATGTAGTTAGTTTCCAAAGAAATCAAAGGCAGGCATTAAAGCTTATAAAAATCACTTATTCTATATTTATTTGTATCATAAAAATTGATTTTAACCCAAAAATGTGAGGCTCTATTTTTTTTATTTTAATCGACAGAATCCTTGTACTAAGCCGTCACTGATTAAGCTTGCCATTTTAATTTACTTAAAAAAAATCAATGTAACCTGGCAATAATGTTAAACTCGCTATTTTAGATAGTAGTCGTAGTATACAATATTTGTATGTCCTTTGCGTAATATCCATTATTATTATTATCGAAATTGACAATCAATTTGTCAACAAATGTTGAGTTCCAAACCCGACCCGGATACATGCATCAAAAGGAGTGGGCTGGTTTCTATTAGTTCTTTGTGTTGTCCTGTAAGAATTTTCTTACTATGTGGCAGGAGTGCCTTCTGGATGTCGATGAAGGTGTTAGTATGCAGTCCTATGATTTTCAGGTTCTATTCTAGTGTTTTTGGAGCTAGTCCAGTTGATGATACGATAATCGGTATCATATGAACCTTATTCAGTTGCCACATCTGCTGTATCTTGATGGCCAGCTCCGCATATTTGGCCTTTTTCTCTTGATATTTATCCAAATCCTTGTTATTGTTGGGTATAGCAACATTTACCAAATAAGCTGTCTTTGTTTCTTTATTTAACAGTACCACATCGGGCCGATTATTCGTCACCCGTCTATAGGTAATAATTGCCCGGTCGTAGTACAGTTTGAAGGCATTATTTTTATGCACCGAACTTGGTTGGTAGTTATAATATGGCACAAAGGTGTTCAGGAGCCCGTATTTATTGGCAAGCTTCTGGTGTAAGATGTTACACACTTGGTTATGTCGCTGGAGGTATTCCGTATTTGCTAGGTAAGTGCAGCCAGATGTTATATGCTGTATATTCTCTCTCGCTACATTTTTGGATTCAACGGACTGGTCTTTGATGATGAATTTAGTGTGTTTATAACTTGGTCCTGTATTCCATCACAAATCGTTCTGTTTCTGGGAATAGTTGTCCATTCTTCAGCCACCTGTTTGATGCTTCCTTATCTATATGTGGCTGATTCAAGTCATTGTGATGTCGGCCGTGCAGTGCCATTTGAGCCCGCTGTTTTTCGGGATCTGATAGTGACTTTAGGATGATGTTGTCACTGGCGAGATTAAGTGGAGAGTACGAGTTGTCATTATTCGGTGAAGGCTTAATGTTTGTACCTTGTTGGTAAAGAAATCTCTCAATTTTTGCAGCTACCTGGAGTGCGTCAAGTCAACGAGGGATCTTCCACCTTCTCTTCGTGGTAAGGTCATTCGGAGAGTTGATGACCTTGGGTGGTGTGACTTGTACTTGGTCATCATTAGGCGAGTAGTTCGTTGTAGTCCCTCTAGCACCGTTTTAGTCCATTTCAAGATTAGGAAACTGTAGGTCAACACGGGCACACCATAGGTGTTAATTGCTGTAATGAGATTTCCGGCGTTCAGTTCTGTCTTCAGAAGAGCTCTCACTTTTTGGACGTACTGATCTTTCATCTTTCAATCCTAGATATTTGTAGGTCTCTCCTTGGTTCCTCGCTTGAACTATTCCTCCATTGGGTAGGGCTACATCACCATTAATGACTTTGCCTTTTTCGATGTTTAAGGCTTTACATTTTTCCATTCGAAATTCTATATGGATGTCTTTCGAGAAGGTGTATGTCATGTCAATAAGTTTCTTGAGTTGGTTATGGTTTCCACCATAGAGCTTAATATCATCCGTATACAGAAGTTGGAATATGGGAATCATCTCTATTGGGTTTGATGTTGAAGCCATGTCCTGTATTGTTGAGCAACGTGGAGCGGGGGTTCATCGCTAAGCAGAACCACAGTGGACTTAACGAGTCTCCTTGGTTAATTCCCCTATTGAAGTGAATCTCATGGGTGGTAAGAAATTGATCGCCATTATAGATCCTCAGGTACGTTCTCCACTGGTGCTTGATATTTGCCAGGAAATTAATGATCATAGGGTGAACTTTGTATATTCCTAGTATGTCTAGGAACCAGGAATGTGGTTCACTGTCAAACTCCTTTTTATAGTCTATAAAAGCAGCGTGTATGTTGCGTTGTTTTTCTGTGCCTGCTTAAGTACCAGAGAGTCGATGATAATTTCTTTGCATCCTTGATGGTCTCGAATGCATTATTATTATTATTATTATTTATTAATTTGGAAGGGAAAGGCCCTGCGATAAACTTTTATGAAATTTGAATCTTAATTTTTTAAGAGAACCACTTCAAAAACGAGAGTTTATAGTTGGAGCGTGCACTTCCAAAATGCTGTAAGTTCCGAAATGGAAATTAGTTAAATACAATCCAACGTTAAGAAAAGACAGCAAAGTGACTAACAGTGACAAAATGTACCTATGTATCAAGAGGGTTGCAACAAAAAAGGTTTGTATAGTATTTTTCACGATCTAAAAGTGACTTAGGCACCTCTAATATACCTAAACCACAACCAGGGTCGCACTATAGTTGATTAATTATATTATATTTAAAATTTAATTATCATAAGAAAGTTGAATTTTATTGTTATATGTAAATCATTTTGGGTATTATAGTAGTTACACAAATATATTAAAATAGTATAGTGTGCTCTCGTACATTTGTTACAATTTTAGTTATTGTTATCTAGTTTAATTTCGCTATCGCTATCGTTTTTTACAGGTTCAGACCTGTTTATATTTACATAACTAGATCTATTACGAGTTTTCAATTTTTTTGACATGTTGAATGCTGTTTCTTCAATTTTTAACAATTACATTTTTAACTTCGGTCTTTATTAACTCAGTCACACTACTGTTTAAAGTTGGGGTATTATTGTGAGCTCGTGTATTAATCTTTATTGTATCAACTCGATCGCATTAAAGATACAATATGGTGGAAGCTGAATTATTTCATGACTTGCTTCCTTCGCGATATTATCACAAACATATTGCTTTGAAAAATTGTAACTTTTTAAAACTTCTAACAGTTGATTAACAGTATAACTTTCGTGGAAATATATGCCACGTTTGCACAAAAAAGCTTGTATGTCTCTTTTTCTACTGGATGAACTTGGTACCTATTCACTTTGCGATTATGATAAGATGCATTATCCATGAGAATAATGCTGTCAGGTGGTATATTTAGCATTAATTTATTTTTAAAAGAATCTTCGAAAACCTCACCGGTGGTATTACAATGGTAATCTAAACTAGAATTTAAAATATTCTTGGCTGCTAAAAATAGACAATCTGACCCCGAATGTAAAATAGTAATTCTTTTACCTTTATTTGACGAAGCATTTTTTGGATGTATTAATGAGTCCTTTACTGGGTGTGTTGTAGGTGTCATACCATATCTCATCTAAGTAAATTATCGTTCGATTTTCCGATCAAGCTGTATTTATTTTTTCAAGATATTCGATTCTTGACTTTTGTCTGTTTTTTTAGACGTTGAATACGCCACAAAGTTGTGGAACAATTTATGTCACACTTACACTCTGACAGCCTCCGTGAATGTGACGTAGGAACTTTTTGTCCTACATACATTTTGTGACGTATTAAATCTTCTTAACAGCAATCAATACATTTCCGTACACCATTGTCTTTTTGTTTTTTAAGCTCTATCGAATTCTTTACAATTTTCCAAACTGTACTTTCAGGGATGCTTGCAACATCAGTTGACTCCTTTAATGAAAAATACTTTTCGTGGCCTCCACTAACTTTAAATAAGTACTTTTAACCACCATTTTTGCCTCAATGGGCAAACATTTGCCATTTCCGACAGAAGGGGCTGCTGATAATACACACTTCTCTATAAGGCTGCACATAAAATAAAAATTATTTCTTAGAGTTCTTTATATTAAACGTGATGTCGCCAATAAAATATTGTACTGAAAGAGAGGTATAATATCTTTCTATCTGTTTTACAATGTACTACACAAAAGCCATGGGACCGGGCTATCAAATAGGACCCTGTAACGGCCAGGTACTTACGAAGCACCCAAGGGTTATTTAATGTTTTTGGTGCATCTCATTATTATGACAGTGGCCAAATCACTTTCTTAGATGGTGAAAAATACTATACCATTATATTATTTTTATCTAAACACTGCTTTCTATTGTACAAAGTTGAACTACTGATTTTTTTCTGGAAGAGACGGAAGCATTTTTTAAATATCTGCTTTTTTCTCTAGAATACCAAACT
Source organism: Kuschelorhynchus macadamiae (assembly GCA_030620095.1). Taxonomy (NCBI): domain Eukaryota; kingdom Metazoa; phylum Arthropoda; class Insecta; order Coleoptera; family Curculionidae; genus Kuschelorhynchus; species Kuschelorhynchus macadamiae. Next base: position 103,515 of record JAUTXW010004553.1, on the reverse strand, counting down.
ATTTTATAGCTATGGGTACCTGAATGTCTTTGAAATCTTTAAATATAACTTCTTTCAGTAAATTACTATAATGTACCACTACTGAACTCTTACAATGTATATACGATACAAATTAAATTAAAGCAAATCATCGCCATTTAAAAGGCATGATCGCGTTTGTTAGCTTATTACGCCGTGAAAGTACCTGCTGGTTACGGCAATGAATTGGTATCGTGCAGATTTTCGACATCTGACCAGCAATTTAAAGAATACTCGAAATACTGATTGGTTGGTTCTTCTCGGTCTATCACTGTATTTAGGATTGTTAAATGCCAATAATTTATTTTAAAATGGGAAAGGTGTATCGTAAGTTGGTCAAAACGTTGCTCGATTAAAAACAGACTGCGAGGTTTTTTTTTAATTTGTATAACGACTTTTATTAATCGGGCATGAAAAACGGGGTTATATCAATTTATGTCCTGGCTTGAGAGTCGCATTTCTTATTATTGAGAGCCCTAAAAATATCTTAAAATCTCGAAATAGTCAAAATACCATTAACAATTGTTAATATCTCAAAAACAATTGCACTTCGGTATAGGATATGCTACATGAAAAACGTTTAGAATGTTGATATTTCAAATATGTAATAAAAAAATGATACATGCCATTTGATACATTACCACCTATGCTGCGATATCACATGCGCCTAGACGAATCACCCTTTATATTAAGTACTAGTGTTAAAGAAAGCTCGATTTAGTAAATCAGGTTACTTGTTCTAATGTTCTTCGCAAAAACGATTTCCTGAATTCTAATTGAATTTGCGCAAGACTTTATGTACGTTCTCTACACATTATTCGATTTTCTGTAGCCACAGAATCTAGGCTTCAATGGGCGCCTTTACATCGTATTCTAAGTAAAAGTAAAAACTAGTAATAATGTAAAGGATTGTAGGGGAAGGAGGCAGGCATAAAAACCATTATGATATTTTCTGTTCCAACGTTTCGTAGTTAATTACTACTTTCTCAAGCGACTCTAACATAGAAAGAGAAGACACATTATAGTCGATCGTATTAGAAAAAACCTATCTGACGTCAAAAATTGTACCTAACCTTATTTAAAAACAATGAGGAACGATAATAATCGAAAATACAAAATGTTTGACTTATCAATACCTCACGCAGTCTGGATGCCTTTATTTTTCATTTCAAATGATAATTGGGATAAAATGGGTGTAGTGTATTTATAAAGATTTAAAAGGTGCAATTTTTTACCGGGCTATACCTCATAGGCGTGCGCTTTTATGGGACCGAAATAAATTATTTTTAAGATTAAACTCCTTGTAGGAAAGAACTGATTTCAGATATAATTTCACTTGGGGGTTGTTTACATTATAGAGCACCCAAATGCTGTTTGAGGTCTCTAAAGAGGATTCGAAAGGGCGTAACGCAGCGATGACTGGGGGCCTGGCGATAATGTGTATTGTAAGCCCAAGAGTTTAGTCATTAATTATTTTCCGGCTCTGTTTTTTGTTTATTTTCTTATTTACAGATATATTAAAATTAATGTATTTTGCAGCAATCTATCTAGCAATCTAAACCCTGTAAAAACATGCGCTTCTTAACTCTACGTGATCACACCAAAATTAAAAAGGACCAGTTAAAAAGTATCTGAGATACTGGTTTGTGTCGAATTTAGTGGCGCACCTTGCACAAGGAAAGTGACGCCATGAAAGTGACGCTAATGCGTCACTTTGACAGGATCAATTTCCTCTTGCTGTCTGTGTGCCTCTACGATATAGCGGAAAAACTCTTTACCAGATTGACTTCAAATTTTGGTCAAAAATTAAGGGTCTCATGTGGATAACCTGGTAACATGTTGGTGAAAATGCAATATGGCGGAACAAAATGGCGGCCTAGTGAAATCATAAAGAATTGTTACTAGAAAACCACATCCAGTTTAACTCAAAATCTTTCACAAAAATGAAGTATTAGTAGAAATAAACTAGTAAAATTGTGAAACGAAACTGAATGGCGGCTTAATAAAATATTTAAAAAGATCAGCCTGAAAAACTACACAGTATATATTGATTTCAAATTTTGTGCAAGAGTCAAGTGTGGTATAGAGATGATCCGGTAAAATTGTGGACGAATTCAAGATGGCCAAATAAAATCTTTGTAGTGGTGCAAAAATCACTTTCACAGGTTTGTATAGATCGTCAGGTTTTATAGTCCTATACAGATGCCAAAAAAGATGTTTTCTCAATTCCGTCGGTTTGTTTGACGGTTTATCTGTCTGGCTATCAGTTCGCAAAGGTAAAAAAACTAAACGATTGATATCAAATATTTGTCAAAAATTAATTGTCATGGGAATGACCTGGTAACATTTTGGTAAAAATTAAATATGGCGGGACAAAGTGGCGATCTAGTGAATGTTAAAAAAAAATAATCCCATTTACCTCAAATTTGTCAAATCAAGTGTTACATAGGAATAAACTGGTAAAATTTTGGTACGAATCCAAGATGGCAAAACCAAAAACCAAATGGAGGTCTAATAGAACATTTAAAAAATCAGCCTGAACAAACTACTTATTAGATTGATTTCAAAGTTTGTGCAGAATTTAGTGTGAGAAGACTTAAACTGGTAAAATTTTGGTAGCACGAAATCAAGATGGCGGAACAAAAAAAAAATCAACTTAAAAACCTTCTTATCCAATTGACTTCAAATTTTGCACAAAAATTAGATTTCATATAGGGATAAGCTGGTAAAATTTTGGTACGACTTCAACATGACGGATCAAAATGACGGTCGAATGATTTTTTTAAAAATCAGTGTAAGAAAACTACTTATTCAATTTATTATACCCAAAATCAAGATATATGTAGAAACTGGTAAAAATTGGTACGAACCAACATAATGGAACAAAATGGCGCCCAATAATAATGCTTGAAAAGATAGTATATGTGTTATAAATGACTACGTGCGGAAATAAATTTGGTCACATATCACTGTTTTTAGAAATTTCCTCTCTTTTCCCCACCCCAGTCCCCCTTTATACGCTTTTACGCTTTAGGTATTGACATAAGAAATGTTTTGTACCAGGAATAAAGTTACTTAATATTGGTTAATATAAATCTGAACGATTCAAATAAAATAAATAACAAAATAACCTGACTAGAAAGTAAATTAATCCTACCCAGGGCGGAAAATTTACCTCAAGGTATGCCCAAAGGACCAACTTTTAAGGCTAGATGCTAAAGTGTTTCGGAGTTATCGCGGAAAGCTCCTCGCAAAAAAAAATGAAAATAGGACCCTTCGCCGTTCTCTTTTTTTTACAATATACTAGGTGTTGGTCTACCCCAGCACTATCCTGAATGCTTACTGAAAACAAATCCAATTTGCTCAAATCATCCCGGAGTAATCGGTGTACAGAGCTTTCATGTATATTTTGATATCTGGTTACAGCTTTAACTATAAGTTGAAAGATTTTTCGTGTTTTATTTTTGAAGAGTATCAAACAATTTTAAAAATCATTAGAAAGTTGAAACATATACATAATTTATAACTTTTTAATGGGACAACCTGTTTCTTATTATTTAATTAAATTAACTTTTTACCGATTATAAATATTCCAGGTTTGATACCTTTATTTTGAAAGGCAACCGAGAAAATTGACTAAAATTGTTGAAAGCATTGTGTATTATGGCAGGGCTTTGTCAGTTTTCTCGGTTGCCTTTAAATAGAAAGGTATCAAACCTAGTGTATTTATAATCGGTAAGAAGAGGCGCATTTAACGAAAATATAAGCCCTATACATACATTAAAGAATACATAGGATCGAATTGAGAACCTCTTTTTTTTTAAGTCTGTTAAAAGAGAATTCCGAAGCCAAGACATTAAGAATGTAGGGTCAACACATTAGTTTTTATTTACTCCTCAGATATTTGGATTGTAATTATTTCTACTATAATATGTAAAAGGATTAAAAAAATTTGCGAGATATGTATCTAGTCATTTAAGTCAGTCAGAATGTTATAATAATGTCTTTATTGTCAGCAATCTTTTGCTGGGTAGTTTTTAACAATCTGTCTTGCAAAAGACTCAATTTGCTCCGGTTTTATAGATCAATGCTTATTATGATAATTTACCTACCTGCCATTAATGTATGGGAGAGTTCGACCATTAAATGAGAAATACCTGAATTTATTATACCAGGTGTATTTTATAAGGACTTTAAATACATATAACATGAATTCTAAATTGTTAGTTAGTTGTATTTCAACCACCAGTTGATCGAGAGCTGTTCGTATTTCAGAAAATAGAGAGTTTTGAGCAACATTTCGCGAGTTTCTGTAAATAAGCCGAATCATTTTTGTTATATATGTGGTGAAGTGACTTTTGTGAGACAAGAACGTATTCTTCTTTAATAAAAAAAGGCTTACCAGTTGTAAATTGGAGACCAGGATAAAAACTAGCTCCCCATAACTACTGTCTACTTGATCACACTTTATCAGACCACAGGCTGCAGGTAGTATCAGTGCCCATGTTTATCGATCCTGCCAAGAAACCAGAGGTCAAGTATATTGTTACAAAAAAATTGAGGGAAGATCTGGCAATGCGAAGACTGAGGTTATTGAATGAAAGGCTTGTTCTTTGTAGAGATGTTTCTCAGTTATACAATGATTTGGAATCTGTCTTCACCGATTCTTATCAAGTAGTGGTAAAACCTGTCCAGGAAATAAAAGGTAAGGAATGGATTAATGAAGAAATACTAACATTAATTAAAAGAAGGGACCTTTATTACAAAAAACATAAAAGGGATGTTAATAATAACTTTTATAGTAATAAACACAAAGAATACAGCAAAAAGGTGGTGAAGTGTATTAAAAAAGCTAAAAAGTTGTATTACAGCAATAGATTTGGCCAAGTAATAGGAAATGAAAGAAAAACATGGAAGCTAGCTAATGAGGTTATGTACAATAAAGGGAATAATGACAACTTTGTTCATACTTTGGATGTGGATGGAGCAGAGCTGACACATTCAAGACAGATAGCTCAAGCTTTCAATGACTATTTTACCAGTGTGGGCACTGAGCTGTCTCAGAAAATACCCAATATTCCATTGAATGATCCTGCGGGAAAACAGCAGGGGTCTTTCTTTTTTTTGCCAACAACTCCCCAAGAAGTAGAGCGGGTTATCAGTGATATGGAGACTCACCAAGCTAGTGGTTTAGATGGCATCAGTGTCAGAAATGTGAAGTGTATGAAGGTACAATGTGCCCCAATCATAAATAAATTAATCAACCCCTCCTTTCAAAGTGGAGATGTACCAGACAAAATAAAAGTGGCTAAAGTGCATCCTTTATTTAAAGGAGGTGACAGTGAGTCAGTCTCTAACTATCGGCCGGTGTCAGTTCTTCCTGTTCTGTCCAAGATTATTGAGCATTGTGTAAATGTTAGGTTACAGTCATACCTAAAAAGGATCAATTTCCTTGGAGTTGGCCAATATGGCTTTCGTAAGTTCAGTGACACAGAGATAGCTGTTATTGATCTCATTTCAGAGTTACAAGTAAAAATTGATCAGGGATGCATATGCGCTCTTGTGTCGCTGGACCTGCGAAAGGCATTCGATACGGTTGACCACTCAATATTGTTAAGGAAACTAGGGAATATGGGCATAAGGGGCACCCCACATGTAGGGTTTGTTAACTACCTCAAAAATAGGAAACAGTCTGTTTCGGTGAATAACGCACTAAGTCAACAAGAACCGATTCATTGTGGTGTGCCTCAAGGCTCAATTATAGGACCAACACTGTTTCTAATTTATATAAATTCAATATTCAGTTTAAAATTACATGGTAAAATTAAATTGTATGCAGATGACACAACACTCATGTATAGCGGCAACAATAAAAATGACATTAAAATACTTATAAAACGTGATTTAGAGATAATAGCAACCTGGTTGTCTTCCCACAAACTAACTTTAAATATAGACAAATCATCGTACATGTTTGTTGGAAGAGGTGTCTCCTATAATGACCAATCAATTAAGTTTGGAGATTATGATCTTAAATATAAAAATGTTATAAAGAACCTTGGGTTGTTGATTGATGAGGGACTCTCTTGGGAGAGGCATGTGCGACATATCAGATCAAAGGTAGCATCAGTTGTTGGGTTCTTATATCGCCTTGGTTACCTGTTAAGTCTAAGAATTCGTAAACAACTGTATATATATATTTTCCCATATATATATATATATATATATATATATATATATATATATATATATATATATATATATATAGTCATTTGCACTACTTGGTATCAGTGTGGGCTACAGCTAGTTGTGTCGTGTTGAACCCGTTAAGGGTCTTACAGAACAAGGCAGTCAAAAATGTTTTTAAACTTCCCTTACGCTTTTTCACCCATTTGCTGTATAAGCCTAATAGACTAATGGATATTTCAGGGATATATAAATTTAAAATAATACTTTATATATATTATATAATTCATGGAAATAAGCGATCTGTTATTGAGTTTCAAAAAAATGAGCAGAGACACACGCACTATAATACCAGGCAGTGTGAACATTTGCATCTTCCAAGATTCTTCACAAATACAGGTTTAGAATCAATATATCACAATGGTCTGAAATTATTTAATACACTTCCAAGTACACTTAGAAATACAAATAGTACATCCCTATTTAAAACTAAATTAAAAAAATATGTCTTAGACTTAGGTTAATATGTACTTTGAATAAAAAATATATGCAAAAAAATTAATTAAGTTTGTAGAAAAGGGTTTTTTAAAAAAAAATTAAATATGTTGAACAAAAAATTTTTATAAATCATTTTAAATATAGAATTATCAACATTCAACAAAAAGGATAAGCATATATTATATGAAATAACAAGAAAAACTAAAGGAAGAAACTTAAAATGTAAGTTTTTAAGGACACTAATCACCCTGGAATAAAACACAAGTTCTACTTATTAAATGTTTATATTATGTCTACTCTTGAAATCTGACAACAATGCTTGTATGAAAATGTATTTTGTATTTTTTTTACAATCACTTTCATATTTTTTCCCAATTCAGGAAAAGAATATAGTGTTTTTTTTTTCTCAGGCAAAATATGGTGTAATCACAAGATAAATTAGTTTTTAAGGTGTTATTTGCTGATAATATGTAGTGTATTTTTTTTCTGTAGCTTTAATTCCTAGCACAAGATTTTTTTTTGTATCTTCTTGGAATTAATAAAGCCTTTCAAAAGTAAAACTGCTGCAACAAATATGCGTCCGGTCTGCGGTGGGTTAAGTGGAAAAAAACGTAAGATGCCTTTCGCTGTTGCTATGATCTGGCGAGAACCAAAAGACCACGTTACTGACTGTTACTTTTACTTGTTACCTCTATCAAATAACTTTTCGGAGAAAAAAAACGTCGGCGATAGAATATCCAAATTTACAATCCGCCATACGCCCAGTATCTCATAGTGACGAATTGGCTGTACCTAATCTACCTCATTCAAAAGAACTGAAATGGTAGTGTACCAGAAAATGTCGCAGGCCCATTAACCTCGCAAGACTCCGATTAACTTCCCAGTAAAAAGTCTGACAGAATAAGTCAAAGTGAATTAAGTGACCTTATAAGGGATTTAGAATTGCCCAAGAAAAAAGCAGAACTACTGGCCTCACGATTGCAACAAAGGAATCTACTTTTACAAGATGAAGTAAAAGATTCTGTGTACCGAAGCCGTCAGAAAAACCTAACACTATTTTTTACCATACAAAACAATTTGGTAGCCTGTAGGGAGGGACATTGAAGGATTAATGGCAGCTTTAAATCTGGTCTATGATCCAAAAGACTGGAGACTTTCATTGGTTCCTCAAAAGTAAATCTTAAAGTTACTCCATAATGGGAACAAGTTGCTTTCAGTTCCAATTGGTCATGTTCTCTAGAATCAAGGGCTCTAAAATTAAAGAGGGAATATTTGTGGGTCCCATTGGGAAACTTTTCGGAGATGCGCATTTCGATTCCATACTTAAAGGCAAGGAAATTGTGGTGCTGTAAGTGACGAGCACGGTGAGAGGTTCTACCAGGATATTTCAAACATAGAAAGAAGGTATCAGGGAAATGGAACTGTGAGATGTTAGCTGAGTTCTGCTGGACAATTACGAGAGATGCCCCAGAGGCTGCTTTCGGAAGACAGGCTAAGAAGCGAAAAATGAGTGTCTAAACTTTAGATCCAATGATAAAAATGTGCTATTTAATTGCTTTTGTTGAACCAACAATATATTCTTTTCTGTATGTTGTATGTTCATTGTATTTGCCTATAAATTAAAATTTTGTAACAAATAATTCGGATAGGTATTAGATTTCTTTTGCGAGCCAAATTCTTCAGTAGGTATTTTTTAGTTACTTGGGTGTAGTTAAAACAAAAAAAAAATAGATTTTGTTTAAGAAACAAAAAAAAAGTTGAAATTTGTCCTTCAGTGTAATTAGAAAATAATTCTTTTTTTTATTTTATAAAAAATTACTTGACAGGTGATTAATTAACATAAATAACACATTGTGATTGCTTTTTGTTGGATGCTAATGGAGTAGAAAGATGACCGAAACTGAATCTGCAGTGCGAATTGTTTTAGGCATGTTGTATATAAATAAAAAAAAAGAGAACCAGTGAATCTGTGAATGTCAATGAACACTTATGAAGAACGACACAACATATACATATATATTTTAAGCTTATTTTTATGTTTTGCTAGAAGAAAAAAGTAAGTTATTTCTAACCATTACGAAGAATGATGATCCAAGTATAGAGCAATGAATTCATTTTCCTTTATTTGTCAGATATAAACGCAGTAAAAAATAAAAGTTCTCGGAACAGAGATTACTGACTCGCAAAAGAATTTACAAAGATTTCATATGTCGCGCACGTCTTCTGATCATATCGCTAAGGTTTGTTGTAGGTTCATTCTCTCACACTCGCGATATATTGTGCAAAATAAACGATTAAATTTTATTATGCCAAGGGTGAACGTCACGATGATTGTTTATTGTTTTGGAGAACTACATAGTTAAAACGGCAGCAGTAACAATGTATACAAAAGTTCATAGGTGTTATATATTATAAAGCTTCGTAGTGATTCCTAACTCTTTGGCTTGAACATTTCGACATTTTCTTTATTAATTATATTTTGCTTAGGAAGGTCGATTGAGAATTTGCTATAATAAATATAAAAAAAGTAACGGTTCAGAGCTGTCGCTATTCTATTATTTCTGTGAACTTTATAAATGGATTTTTTGTAGTAAGATTATTTCCATGGACCCTAATTGGTTTTTTTTTATAAAGTATGGTTATTTATTGTAAAACAAATCAGTTATTATAGTTTTTTTAGGTCTTCAAATAGCTGAGAACTGTAAAACTATAATAGGATTCAATAGAAATTCCCAATTCTTAAATTTCCTGTCTGTTATGTATATGACATTTTGAAGAATGTTTTTGGATGCATATTTAAAAAAGTTTTTGTTTAAATGACTTCTAATGACGCTCATTCTGTAGGTGATTTGTCATTTGAACGTCCTAGTACGGTTTTTTTACAGAGTAAAAATGATACTTTTTCGCTAATGTCAGTTATTATCATAAAAGTCAGAGGGTAAAATAATTCCAGAGGTGAGCTTATGTAGGGAGAGTCCCACAGTTCCTTCCTCTGTATAACATGAGACAACAGCCTCTTTCTAGTTGCATTTCGCCTAATTACAACAATTTATAGATATTTTATACCAAGGATCCTTGAAAATGTTAGTAGAGTCTTGGTAGTATAAGAAATACAGTCTTCGAGAAAAATAGAGATTTCAGGATATTAAAGAATATACGCATTATCATGACCACGAATCAATATTACACAAGATTGACGTTAGCTCTCAGAAGATACACGAAACAAAACTGCAGACGCCTAAAAGTACACTTAAATCATCATTCTTATGAACTCCAACACTCATTGATACATTAAAATTTACCCTTTCTTTGAAGATGACTCTTGTAGTAGCTATCACCAGCTCAATTGAAACAGCACAGTTAGAAGGGCCAAAGTAGATAAATGTTGATCGAAAATGAAAATAGAAAAGCCAAAGAATTTCCAACCGATTGGACCCGTTTAAAGAGAATAGAAATAAAGGAGGATAAATCTATAAATAACTTATCCATCAACAAGGGAAACTACATTGTGTGTGTAGATTCGACAGCTTAAAATCAGACAATCATGAATATTATAAGAAGAGGCAACTATGGATTGCTCACCGGTGATACCGCAGGGTTGTCAATCCAGGAAACCCGAAGTCCCGGGATGCCGCGATCTCGAAAGAAAAACCAGTCTCGGAAATCCCGGGATTAAACCGATCAATTCTGGGATTAATTCCGATTTGTTTAAGCATTTATTGATTTTCGTCATGACGAAACATTTGCCGTTGTTGAATTCTCTGAATAGTACACATTTGCTCGGTTTTGACGGATTGATGATTGTATTATTGTGACATTGAGCCTATGGTTTTGAACAAATTTAAAATTCATGTTAAAGAAATTATTTAAAAAATAAATTAAAACACCACTTAGCACTGATCTGCAAGACACATTAAGAACGAGAATCAATAAAAGACACAAATTCGTACTCTATAAACTCTGTGCAAGATGATTGTGAGGCTAGACAACAAAAATGAATTCACTAATCAGTACGAAACAACATCATTGTTGTTTGACCAACATGATTGTTGGTAGACATCATTAGGCAAGAAATTGATATATTTGCAAATGGTGGCAGTCGCAGCCGTAATCTTTAAAAAGCCCTCGAATTTTTATTAACTATTTAGCCACAAGCGTAAAACCTAAAAGATATTTTTCTTCCGCAGGGTTTTTATGTAACAAAATACGTCCGAAGTTGGAAGACGGAACTTTAGATGCACAAATATTTTTGCGGATTTTAATTTGTAAACTTAGAACATTTGTTAGTATTATATAAAAGCGTCACCTGAACCAATTTATAGAAAATAAGCAGTAAAAATTGTGAACAATTAAAATTATTAGTAAAATGTAACTTCTCGCCATTAAAAACCCCGAAAAACATATGAAACACGATATTTTATAAATATAATGATTAGAAGGGTAAATACCTGGGAATGCCGCAAAGTTACTTTTTTGGTTAATTATAGATCAAATTAGTGTATTAAAGCATTTCAAATTTATCGCCGAAACTTTTAAGCAGAAAAGATCCAAAATGGCGCCATTCCGCCATTTTGTTTTTTAAATATGCTTACTATGGGAACACTCCGACGCTACCCTGAATTTACGGGTCTCGAGTAACTCGTTTCTTTCTTTTTTTAACAGCTTCAGTTGCATTCTCTCGACAAAACAGGCAATTTTCTTAAAATCAAAACCCTCTACAACGAACCTCGTCATAGGGGGTGCAATGTAGCTTGTTCAAGGTTTTGTTCGTTTATCTGGTTTTTTCGGCACTTGTTATGGACGAAATCCGATGTTTTGTCTTGTAACGAAGTGTACTTGCTCTCTTTCTTACTCTTATTTCACTCAACGAATGTTTTTACTCTCCTTTCCTTCACTGTAATTCAACCTCGCCATAATAATGAATGTCTTTGGTCAAAGGTTCCTTCCAGATCACTGTTGTTACCATCAATAAATCAATTCTGAAAAACAAAAAAGTATATGTATAAATCTGTTAGTTTTATTTAATTTATTTTATTTTCTGCATGGGTCATCCAATTTTATTTATCATATATGTAGATAATCCAATTAGTTTAGTCCTAATTTTTGATTTTCGGTATTAAAATTTAACACTTCCTCTCAACATGACATAGGGATTTCTCAGGCGGTCACCCATCTAACTACTATCCGTGCTGTTCAAAATACATTTTTACATAGTTTTTAAAATATTCATAAAAATCAATTTACAAGGATAAGGTCTCTAAAAAATGAATAAATAAATTAGAACTTAGGTAGCCATCGTAAAAGGCTAATCTCATCATGAAACGTTAAATTTGTATAACAACATTGATATTCGAAAATACCTTTTTTTATTTTTTTTATTCCAAAAAAAAATTGGAGTATTCTATGATGTATTTACAAAACAAAAAACCTTTGCGACTATTTTTTATACATTTTACCCGAACCTGTACAGGCGTGGATTGCCTCACAAAATATAAAGATAAAAATTCAGGACCAAAAAACTACTACTATACAATGACTTGAAATTTTGGCCAAACATCAAGTGTAAAACATGGATAAATTGACAACCAAAAATCTTTTTTGGCTTTTTCGCAACTGAATAAAAATATTTAACTTTAAATTAATTTTTATTCAGTTGCGAAAAAGTCAAAAAAGATTTTTGTTTGTCAATCTAAACGCAACAAATAATCTGAACACATTTAAAAATGTATACATTGGCAAAATTTGAGTGCCAATCTTTTATAGCAAAACAAAGTGAAGGCCTAATGAAATGTTTAAATATTCGGTAAAATTCCACTTTCTGGAATTTATCGAGAATAATAATAAAAATCGGTAAATTCGCCTCCCAGAACTTCCCTCGATATAACACGGTCTAAGTATATAATATGCACAAAATTATTTGGTAATAACTTTATATAAATCCTATAAACTGCAATTTATTTCACTTTTTTTTTTAGCTTCTAATTTATTTATTATTACTATTATTATTTATTTTTCATAACTTTATTTACAGTCTATAAAAAATAAATTATGTCAATTATTATTTTCTTCCATAAAAAGAATTTTGCCAAAATGTAGCAATTCCGTTCTCATAAAACCATTCATTTTTAACCAAAATTTGAAGACAATCGACTAAGTGGTTTTTGAACTATGCACCGTATAGACACAACGATAGACTCACACACTGATGGGAGAAGAACATGTTTTTCGGGATCTAGGCGCCCTAAAACCCAAAGATCTAAAAAAATTTCAGAGTGATTTTTTCACGATTTTAATACTTCACTCTTAGAGGGACATAATATAAAAATTTATAAGTAATTATGAAATTGTAGTGACGGATTCATAATTTAAGAAGAAAATTATTATTGGTATTACGCCACATAACACAATAAAATAAACGTAAAAACTCCTTTTAAGAACAAGTCTTTTTTAAAGCGGCATAAGAGATTCACCATTTTTTTACTTCATTATCAGTGATGTGGTAAGTAATTTTCGAAATGTACTGACAAATTATATGAAAATGTACTAAATTGTACTAAACATGTGGTAAGTCGTTATCAACATGCACTTTTTGTATCTGAACAAATAGTTTAATATCTGTAAATGTATAAAAAAAAATTCTTTGCCGTTCTGCTTTCTCAAAATATGTCGTTATTTCTGCATAAAAGAACTTTGTAAGTGTTATTTCTGTCTATGTATTATGATAAATAAATAAATCATGATTAATTATAGAAATTTGTAAAATGTACTAAATCTGTCCTAATTATACTTAAAATGTACTTTTGTATACAGATAGATATATTATTACTACTTACTTTTTATTTTTAATATACACATATCACATGGCAAAACAATGAATAAATAACTTACATAGAACGGAAGTTTTTACGGATTTGGTCAATTAAGAAATCATGGTTCTTGGGATTAGACCGCATCAAATTGGAATTACTATCCGGCGTTTGGTCTTCACTTGCACGAGGCATCTTCAGGGATCTTCAATCCACGAGATCTGAGAATTTTTATGGATGAATTGGATTTTTTGTTTTATGCATTTCTTTAATACGCCAGACAATTGGAAAGAAAAATAAGTTTGTTAGATTTATGAAGATACGTTTGTTTTCTTAAATTATGGACATTTTTTAAATTTATTGGCTAGTAATATTTAAACAAGGAAACAAATTGTTAATTTGTTGCCATGGGTACATGTTTTAATAATGCCCATGTTCACTACATTTATTACACCTAACCTAATAGCGGGTTGATGTCAACGAAGTTATTAATTTCATGTTGGGTAACAAAATTTCCATTCCTCCTCGATAGCTTCTGCCGGTTCGTCGAGGGTTTGAGGCGGATTTTCTGTTGATTACCAAGAGCTGAAGAGAAGAATAACCATGCTCAACAGTGTTAAGGTCTGGAGACTTAGCTGGCCAATCCATGCGTTCATTATTATTTTCCTCCAAAAAATGCTGTATGGGGCTTGGCATTATCGTTAATTAAAACGAAATCTGCTCCACAATTTTCCTCATACAAGTATCTTTCATTTGGTTGCAGTTACAGATTGATTCACGTTATAAACGTTCGCCATGGCATGTTGACTGTATTCCTCGTTTAAAAGGCGAATTATTCATTTTGTTCTGGCTTAAACAAGGCATTTTGAAACTCGAAAAGTTATACCAAACAACAAAAAATTCAATAAATGAAGTTAAACGAACTGTTACAAAGTTTGTTTCGCTTAGCCGTCAAAAAAGAAATATTTTGGCAAGGCCCACCTGTATTAATTTAAGATTTAGTAACCATGTAAACACGGTAACAGATTGTTAATTTGTTTTATCGTGTAAAGATTACTAGTCAATAAATAAGAAAATGTCTAAAAATTAAGAAAAACACACGTATCTTCAAAAATATGAGAAATATAAAAAATTCGATAAACTTGTTTTTTCCAGTTCTTGAATTGATTGAAATTTCGAAATTTTTGCAGAATCTTAGTTTGCAACCTGTATAATACAGTTTTGACCAAAATTAAATGTCGTCGATAAAAGGTCTTATTGCCGATAAAATTTGAACAAATTCGTCTAAACCGCAACTCAATATCTTTTTTCGTTTGAAAGATATGATGTAGTAAATTTAGGGAAAAAACTGCATGTTCCACTTGATATATCCAGCAGTTTATTACCATGTTATCCTCATATGACCTTAATTTGAAGTCAATCGTGTAAATAGTTTTTTGTTCGCTGTACTGTGTTAAAAACTTATCTATAACTATTTTTTCGGAGTTGACTTGACTTAAGACTTCCGCAGGTTTATCCTAAGTCAATCATATATTTTCTCCCAAGAAAATGTATAATTAATACAAAAACCGTTGAGAGTGTGTTCTGTGAATTCTAATACCTGTTTAAAGCGGAAAAATACAAAAAAGTTGGCTCGTGCAAATATACGGGATAATCAGTTTTTATTTCCTTTCCTTTTCAGAGTAAAAACCTTTTTTAAATGTTCTTTATAAAGGTCTCATCGACTAATTAGTGTATTGATTTATTACCAGCGATCATTATAAATACCATCATTATCCTGTTATTTCCCAATACATTAAGAACATTTCCTCTCTCTAATATACATATTCTAGTGTTTATCAACATTTATATTCATGTAGCATTAGCAGGTAAGAATAACACTGTCAATTTGTTTTTTCCGTAGTCAACTTTGATAGGTATTCCGCCCTATTTGGAACACACCTTTCGCTTAATATTTATGTTCTACATATGCAATGAACGGCAGATATTAACAGGCGTGACTGACTGTATTTATTTTGTCGTAGAAAGGATGCTTGTTAATATATAAACATTATTTAGTTCGTATGCTTTTGCAACTTTCTATGACTAACGCCTCTAAATTTTACCTATTACAGCGTAAATATACAAAAGTGACTTTCAATTTTTTGAAGATTAAAGACTTAAGGCAATTAAATTTTATTTTGTTAATAATTATCTGTATTTAATTAACAATATGATTTTATTTTATTAGCAGTGGTGGCTTAGTAGTATCAAAATTTAAGGTTACTCCAGTAATGATAGATAGTCCAGACAAAAAAGTACTTGAACCATCAACATATTAGTGGGTGTAGCTACATATCGTACAGTTTAATTTATAAAATCGGACTTGGTTTGCTGCCATGATTAAATTTACTACAAATATGTGTGACAAAGAAAAAGCGCATATGCTCCTTTTTAGTTAAGCTTTTAAGCATTGATGTAAAGTTGTAATAACAGACTTCCTTTCTTATTTAGCCAGGAGCATGCGAAAGAAAGATAGTTTTGATGAACACCTAGTATAAAATTGAAAAAGGGGTATTATTCTACACATTTTTATACTCTTTAAGTTAGATTATACAATAAATAGCCCTGTTTTTTACGATTCTAGTAATGAGATATTGCAGCATATTGGATTTTATCAAATTTTAAGCGAATAATTAAGTAGACTTTGACTTCGGCGAACCATTCGTCCGAATCTAATCTTTTTTTTTATATTTTCGGACACTGGATTAAATAAAAATTGGTGGATAGTGTGGATGAAATATTCGGCTATTCATTGATTCGCCGATTTGTTCATATGAATTAACAAATCGAATGTATGCGGACGATTGAACGAATGGTCGAATAGTGAGTAGCCGGCTTTAAAAGTATGGTAAGTTTGATGCAAAGTTGGAGTGATTTTGCGAATTTCAGGTATAGATTACTTGGATTACATTTTTTTGGTAGTAAATACATGTCATAATACAAAAAAAAATATTGTAATCGAAATTTTGGAAAAAAAAATTAAAATTAAAAATTGGAATTGTTGACCAAAATTCAGTATACTTAAGTAAAACTAAGAAATTAACCAGTTTTCCTAATAACACTGTTTCATGATTTAGCAAATAAGCTCTATTTCTACGATTTCTATTAACAAATGTCAATTTTGATAGGTAACAATTATTTGACTTGTTCCTAATAAGTCATTTTTAATATTTAATGAAGTAAAAGTTATTCCCTATGCTAAATGTTTGCAAAGTTTCCTAACAAAAAAACTATCCCATATGATGCGAACTTTTTCAAGGACATTGTAAAGGAAAAATGTGCCAAAAAGATAATAAAGTGAAAACAAATCTAATTTTGCATTTTACCTTTGATATCTACTTTAAACTATTCCTTTGTATTAATAAATGTAATTATTAGTACTATCGTTATTATTATTATTGTATTATTTATATATTTATTTATTGCACCCTTGTTACGAAAAAAACAAAGTAAGTACCTATTGACACATGAAGCAAATGTTATTGCCTATGCTAAATGTTTACAAAGTATCCTAATAAAAAATATCTCAACCTTTTCAAGAACACTATACAAAAGGAAAATGTGCCAGAAAAAAATAAAAAGAAAACAAATCTAATTTTGCATTTTACCTTTGATATCTACTATAAACTATTCCTTGGAATTAATAAATTTATTTATTATTATTATTATTATCCGCCTTGTTGTCTTACAGTGTTCCTGTGGTTGTGTTTTATACTGACGGGATTATACCAAGTCATTACAAAAAAAAAAAGGAAAAGGAAAAAAAAAACAACTATTGTGTATTAAGAAATGATCTAACGATGCTATATGTTTTCAAAATGACCTATTTCTGGATGTTCCTATAAATATCTGTATTAAGTCCTAATTGAGCCAAATGCGGTGTAAACGTTGTTCGGGTGAGGCCTGTTACTGATATGACGAGAGGAACAATGATGACTCTTTCCTGTTTCCACAGCCATCGCCAAGTCGGTGTATTTCGCGATCTTCTCACTTGTGTTTCGCTTGGATGTTTGGGGCAGCCATGTCAATTAAATAAGTCATCTTATCTTTTTTGAATTGAAAGGTGATATCAAGTGTGTTTGCGGGGATTATTTGATCTGTGTGGATGCCAATGTCCCAGTAAAGCTTGTAGTCTTCTTTTTCAAGTATGGATGTTGGTGTATAATGGTAGTAAGGGTTTGTGTTCTCCGTTAGTTTGTATGTTGTGGTTAATGCTTGATGTTCGACCTTCGCTGCTGAGTTGTGTCTCGCGGTGTATTCAGTTCCGGCCATTATTCTACATCCACTCGTTATGTGATCAATCGTTTCTCTCTGCTAGTGACATCTCCTGCACCTGTCGTCTTCAATTGTTGTGTCCTTGATGATGTATTTTTGGTAGTTTCTGGTTCCTATGACTTTATCCTGGATGGCAAGCAGGAAGCCTTCTGTTTCGGGGAACAGTTGCCCTTCTTGTAACTACGTATATGAAAGCTTTTTATGTATGTGGTCGTGCTTTATGTGGTATCTGCGTCTTCCGTGGAGTGTTTTTTCAGACCAGGTGTTCATCTTTTCTAGTCGTGATTAGATGTGACTGTGTGCGTCTGCTGCGTGGCTCGTTTGAGTCAGGTCGAGCGGTGTATAAGTCTTGTCTGCCTTCACTATTGCCTTGGGGAGGTTAGTTTGTTTGTTGTGGAAGAATTTTCTGAGTTCGTAAATTTGTTTTTTATTTAGCGATTGTACATCTATAATTCCCCTCCCTACTTCTTTTCTCTCGATGGTGAGTTTTTCCTAGCATGCGTTAGGATGTAACTTCCTGTGTTTGGTGAATTCAGACCGTATGAGAATATGAATATTTTCTATATCTGTGTGTGACTTTATGATGATACCAGACCAATACGTAAGAATAGGTATGGTTAAGGTGTTAATGGCGTTCGTTAGGTTTCTGGAGTTCAGTTTTGTTTTTCGTAGTTTTATGAGTCTGGTTTTAAATTCCGTCTTGAGCTCTGATTTTATGAGTGTGGTTAATTTTGATGCTTTTATGGAAGCCTAGGTATCTGTATGTTTCTTCTTTGCGCATGTTATCTATGGTTTCTTTGTTGATTGTTTCAGTCGTAGGGTGGTCTTTCCACTGTCCCTTGTTGATATGAAGTAGTTTATATTTACTTATACCAAATTCCATGTCGATGTCCAGGGTAAACGTTTCTGTGATTTATTATTATTATTATTATTGCATTATTTATATATTTATTTATTGCACCTTTATTAAAAAAAAAACGAAGTTAGTAAATACCGCCCCTCTTCGGTTTTCCCGACATTCCCTTCTTCAGATAAACAAGTTATCAATTACCCAATTATTATCAAAAATGTACGGTTTTCTTCTTCAGGTGTTCATAATAATAATTTTTTTAAATCAGCTTTTGAAACGATCCTTAAAGAAATCACCTGATTCTAATTCGGGTTTTATTTTACTAAAATTGTTAAAAAAGTATCTGTCGTGTTCAAATTATTCGATAGAAAAAATTTCAGAGGTTAATTTGTGGGTATATATTATTGTAAAGGTACACTTAAATGGAAATCATGATTTAAGACATACATTAGCATCACTGCAACATAGACGAGAAAAAATTACAAACATGTCTTGCAGGCTTGTATGTTAATTTTTTGGCTTAATAACTAACTGTACAACTGCAAAAAGTGATGTATTTTTAGTACACAATTTTAAAATTCCTTCAATCTATAAAATCGAGGTGAAACGCAATCATAAAAACATTTCTTTTTAGCTCTTAGATATTTTATTTTCGTAAAGATGACACTTGATGGGAATTTTCGATAACGATGCAACCGGGCGTCACTTAACATAGACAAAAACCATAGCACGCAATTTTGTTTGCACTTCTTCATCACCCATCTAAGGATCATATGAACATAGAGAGACCCTTAAAAACCTGCTTCTTAGTTGTGCTCAGGTACCTCGAACGAGAGAAAACTCGTGAATTAGAATAAAAATAATGTATTTTTAAAGATAATATATTTCTTAAATTACCGAAGTATACAGAGTGTAAATTAATTCATGTCAAAACACTGGGAGATGATTTATCTCATAATAATAAGAAAAAAGTTCATATAGACAAGAATTCGCAAAGGCTTTGTTTTCGAGATACGCGACTAAAAAATATACACCCTGTATATTTCTCTAAAACTTATTTATTGGGTTTATTAAATTTAATCCTAGTATACCGTGCATTAAATTTAATGTAAAAATCCCTAGAAAAGTACAGTGTGTAAAAAAAGACAAAAAATATATCACTGCAACACTCTTAATCTCGAAAACCAAACGTTTGCGACATGGATTATTTCACAACCTGTATACCTAGTTAGTACTGTTTCATTAAAATTGGAAAATGTTGTTATTCATTTAGAATAATTAACTGCAGGTGCTTGCCAGCTTCTAACTGAAAAAAAGTCGCTCGTACTTTATTTTGTAGAGTGTTATTGTCCCGGATGCCTTCGTCTAGAATTACACCGTAAATCAAATTCAATTATTTGATTCATTTATTTTTCCTTGTGACTACGTTTCTAACCTTGTGCACAGCTTCGTGCGTGGTTGGTTTAGAGATCTAAACTAAGGTTGCAAACTTTTTTTATTGATTGTCAGTTTTTTGAACTTTTATATATACTATATAGTTATTGTTTATTTATTCAGTGACCGTGACAAATTTAATTGAGGGACATTTTTCTTTAGTTTTCTGTGATTATAAATAAGGTATACCTTTATAATTGTTGCTGTTGTATGAATATTAACATACAATATATTTATATAAATATCCAGTGATTTTTTTAATTAATGGTATTCGTGTTTATCAAAAAGTATGTTCTCCATACAAACATGTTGGTTTTCATTTCACTATTAATGATCTTCTTACAATATCAAGAATAGTTAGAGTACCTTTTTTGGTCCTTAGTTTAAATGTTGATAAATAAACGTTGTGTTGGCAGAGATGAAAATCGCTGTGGCAAAATTGAAAAATCTGTTAACAAAAATTGTATTACCCCATCCCCCATAATTTCTTTTAGGTTCGTCCTGAAATTTTTGTTAATATGTACTTTTTCTAACTTAGTCAATGCTTGAATCACCCGAATCTCGGTGTAGTTTCGAGAGTCAGAATGAGCTTCATTATAAAAAAAAAATTAAAAATTCTCATTGACAAACTTTATAAAGTATTTATACCTATATAGTAATTCTTGTCTAATAACATCAAGTTCATGAAATTCAACTAAAAACATTCAGATAGGTTATGCGAAAAACATAAAATATATGTAAAAAAGGATAACGTCAAAACGGTAGGCAATTAAAATAAAATAAGTAGAGCCTAAAATACATAAATTAATATAGCCCACTAAACTAAACATAGACTAACATAGGATAACCCAACTGTCACAGAAAAATTACTCATCCTTATAGTAGCCTTTCCCAATCAACATTTTTCTCACTTTTTTTTTAACATTAAAGAGTTCAAAATTTTCTCAAGGGAAAAATGTTGTGTTATTAAATAACTCTAATAATTTTATTTGGCTGTTTATTGGCATAGGTAAACTGATAGTATTCCGACTTCGAGTATTGTAAGCTGAGATGATATTGATTTCAGGACTGTATTTTTTAAGCATCAGACATATAGTTTGTAACAGTGGCTACAAATATTCGTAGGCCTAGCTCGACACAAGCATTTTAATGCCTTTTTTTTGTAAAACAAAAAGCGAATTGAAAAGTTTATAGGTGTAGGATCACCAGAAACATACCCCATATCATGGCTTTCAATGGTTAAGGATATCACATAGAGTATAACATCGTTAGATAGTTTTTCGATATTGCACTTATGTGATGTCTATTGTCAATATGAAGACCCAAAAACTTGGTGGTTTTCACAATGTGTAGGTCGTTCATTGGGAGATTCCCAATATTCCATTTCCATTTAAAACCGAAAATATGAAGACAGGCAGACTGGAGTCGCACCACTTTTTTACTATGATAAGGTGTCAGAATCTTTGTTATTCCATAGAATAGATGGGATCATCAGCAAATATGGTGAAAGATCCGTTATTGTCAATTG
Organism: Kuschelorhynchus macadamiae; assembly: GCA_030620095.1. Lineage (NCBI taxonomy): Eukaryota > Metazoa > Arthropoda > Insecta > Coleoptera > Curculionidae > Kuschelorhynchus > Kuschelorhynchus macadamiae. Next base: position 81,878 of record JAUTXW010004553.1, on the reverse strand, counting down.
TAACGAGATCATTAAAGTAAATAGGAAATAATAATTAAAAAGAGGAACTCCATATTATTTAGATAAATTGGGAATGAACCCCAAATAGAATTAGCAGTCTCAGTCTCAGCCAAACTAGACAAAGCAGGGTCAGGAAGCGCGCGGATATTATTAAGACGTATTGCCCCATCTCGATGAGTTCTTATTCTTAATCTCCCTAAAAACGTTTTTCAACTCGTCGACATTTGTAGAAATAAAGATTCTGATACCGACACAGCCTTAAGATGTTTGAAAGGGTTTTGTAGATTCTATATATTTTCTACACTCAACTAATATAGACGAACTTAGATTATGTAGAGGAACGACATTTATTAAAGGAAATATTTTAGTATTCTCTGTATTCACCGAGAATAAACGAAACTCAGTTTATTTATATGTAGTAACGACACGTATTAAAGGAAAAATTATGTTGCAAAAAAGTGAAAATTACAATACAAAAGTAAGAGTAGCTAGTAATCTTGAAAGACGCATTAAAATATTTTTAAACAAGAATTCCTAAATCCCGTTACTGGCAATACCGCGCCAAATCTTCCCGCATTTGCTGCAACATTGCAGCTAATATCTCGATTAATCGGCGACACGAGCGATTGATGTGGCGAATTTATGAAAGTGCTTAATAGACTATCTATTGGAAATATAATCGGTCTTATACCTCCATATATTATATCAGAGGAGCGTAAAGTTTGTCCAGCGTTATTCTTGAGAATTAATTTTTCAAATTTGGCGCATAAACCAATTTGGAAAAATAAAAATATTATAAGGGTGTATGCACCTACGCCCTTCGGATATTTGCGTATTATGGTCTATATGCACACACGCATAATGTATCTATCTCATAATTTAATTTTTAGGCAAAAGTGTTGGTGTGTTTGTTGCTCAAATTAAACTTCTTATTGTATTTGTGTGTAACATGGAAGAGAAAAAGCTACGCTAGTGGCCGTCTAGAAGGCGAAGAATACTTGAATTAGCTAGGAAACCTAACAATTCGGACCACTTTATATCTATAGAAAATATATTTTTGGCATCTAGGAACGCTAAAACGATATGTAAAACCTGGGAGGGTGATTTTTTCACGTTACAAAATGTAACCATTTGATTCTTACATAACCATTTTTTTGGGCAAAGGTTGAGGTAATTGAATAAACAGTGTTTAGTGATATTTTTTTCAACATTTTGTTTTGCCACATTGGATTTTTACCAAAATGTTAGGTCAAACAATCGCTTAAGTAGTTTTTTTAGCTATACCGCGAACAGACAGACCGACCGACGGAGTTCTTCCTTACCAGGGGAAGAAGTACCGGGTGATGTCTTATATTTTGCACCCCCCCCCCCGTATCTCGATTATTTAAGAATATATAAAAAAACTGAATACAAAAGTTATAGGGTTTTTACAGAATTTTTATAACATGATATCACAAAAAACAATTGAACTTAAAAAATCGGACTTATTTACCAAACTTTTGTTTTTTCTTATGGAATACCCTCTATATTATATGTGCATCAACTGGGTCTCTTCCAGCTGGTTATAAATATACCCGGTTTAATACCTTTATCTTTATGCCTGAGTAATTTGATAACAACCTTGCCGTAAGAGGCAATGTATTCCATTTGACTCTCTATAGAGTGGAGCCTTCTCCCTTTTGTCTTATACACATTACTTCTTATGGCTAGGTTTTTTTTTAATTTCTCGAGTATTTTTAGAGAAAAGGGTGTCAAACCTAGTACATTTATAATCAGCTAGAAGAGACCCATTTAATAAACATATTAATAATATACAGGGTGTTCCATAAGAAAAAACAAAAGTTTGGTAACTATGTCAGATTTTTTATGTTCAATTGTAACCTTATAACTTTTGTTTTTAAAGTCTTTTGCTATCTTCTTAAATAATCGAGATACGAGGGGTGAAAAATATAAGAGATCACCTTGTACGATGAAAATAATAAAGACTCAGGTGACGAAATGGCCTTGCAGCAGGTAAGAGAACAACTTGTAAAAAGATAAAGACACAGAAATTAATTATGGCTTTTATTATGTTTTCAATAAGAATTGTAAAAACTATTTTTATAATTAATCATGCATTTTTATTTCCCTATTTTTTAGCCCACTAATTGTTATTATACATTACATCATAAAAGCGTATGAGCTACATTATTCACTACTCTTAATATCAGAAGGACGTAAGAGCCATAAGGTATAAAAGGACTGATGGATCTACTTACACAAAAATGTGCTCTAAACTTTTCGTAGTAGTAAAAGCAGAAACCTTACTTAAAAAACCAATTTTTAATTTGTTTTTTTTTCATTTTGTGTAAAATTTACTCTTTGACTGTTATACCCTTCTGATATGACGCCCTCGATTTAAAAAAAAAATACCTAGTTTCAATCTTTTCTCTTGTGTATAAGAGATTTCGAGGTTCACTATTCATCAGAAATGCTAGGGCAGCTCTATGCTATAAGAATTAATTTGGGATACTGATACGGTTTAGTCTATAAACAAAGAAAAACACTCTCAAAATCGAGACTTATTCCCAAAACAAAATGATCTTACTATAATTTTTTGGCTAGGGTTGTCAGAAAAAAAATTATATATGTGAACTAAACTTGTAGACCATAAGATGCTTAACAGTTTTACAAAAAGGGGTACTTTCGGAAGAATATCCAAAAAACCAAATTTATGACGTATTTTCGTTAGAAACTGGTTTAAAAATAACTTTTTTTTTGTAGGAGGGGGGATGACAGTATTTCAATCATAGGCTAGCCAGAACATGTTCTCAAATGTCTGAAAATACTCTGGTTGTTTTTTTTTTCTTTTTTTATATAGGCTCTATAAAAGTGCATTACATAATTTTTAATGGTTACGCTTAATGTTATTTCAATTAGTGGCATGTTTTGTTCCCAATAAGTTTTTCATGACAGCACAATGACAATGAGTGCAGCAAATTGAATTGCGGAAAATTACCACGGCATTAGTAATGTCTCCTGACACAGATAATCTTAGTCGCGTAAAAATGTAGGTGAATTGTTAATATAAGATGTTTAACATACATTTCAGATGTTTTAGCCTAATTGTGTTTATGCTTTGTTCATTATTTTCTCAGATCTTTCACTTGCACTTGTTCATAATCTTAATAACGTTTTAATTTAATTTTCTCTCTGGTTTTATATAGATATATTTTTTAAATGATCTATTGATTTTATATTCAGTAACAAATGAACGCAGGAAAAAAGATTTCAAAACAGTTGAAAAAGTGTTTATACACTAGGGAAAGACAAAATACCTTGAAATATGAAGGGAGAGCTTTCATTTAACAAATAATTAATAAACGAGATCAACATACTATGGTGTGGAAGGTGTCCTGTAATTCTAGATATAGATGTCGGGAAATATGATTAATTTATAAGCAGGTTATTTCCACAAATTATTTTCTAGAAAAGATAGTAATTGTATTTTTAACCGGCAGGACGTGTACTAACTAACAAAGTAGGCTGCAATCAAAAGCAAATAAAAGTAGTAATTACTATTTATTCGAAAGTTCATTTCATTCGGTAGTGCTAAATAGTATAAAGTACATTTAATTTAATCGTAAAAGGGAAGTATTGAAATCGTGAAAAAATCACCAAATTTATCTCAAATATTGCACAAAAATTAAGTATTACGTAGGAATAAACATCTTGATACGAATCCAAAATTGCAAAAAAATAGCGACCCAAAAAAAATCAGCCTGAAAAACTACCTATTAGGTTAATTTAAAATTTTGTGCAAGCGTTAAATGTAACATAGAGATAAACTTATATATATATATATATATATATATATATATATATATATATATATATATGATACTAAATGACTATGTGAGGGCCTAATTTGGAAACATTCATAACGAGGGAAGTTCCGGGTAAAGAAAATTTTCCGATTTTTTAGATCGGTAAATTTTAGTATTTAAGTGATCTCTACGAAATATTTTTATAACCATGTTCACGAATTATTGGCGCTGTATTAATAGCTTCTAAGAATATTAAAATTAGTTGGTGATTTGCTAAAACCTATATTGGTTAATTTTCAGTCTTGTGAACTAAATTGCAAATTCCATTTTCTAATATTATATGATATGTATATTCTTGCCACGAGAATGGTCTTTTTTCTAAATGATTCTATAGTCCTGGAAATACCCTAATTACAATTTGCACGTGTATTCTTATTTGGGAGTGTTTTATGAGAGACGTTCATAACATATTTGACGAGGGGCGTTTGGAAATACATTTATACTCTGAGAAATAGAAGAATAAATCATGTTGAGCAAAACATTAACAGCCGTATTCACCAAAGAGGTTTAAATTTAGATTAATTCTAATTTGACAGTCATATATCATATGTCACATATATCAAGTGAAAAAAATTTGTTCCAAACGTTACAATTACGAAAACTTAGTAGTGACATAAGGAAGACATAACTGGCGAACTAAGAGTTTTAATTGCCATGGCAGTCTTTTAAACCAGTTTAGTGAATACGGGGGTAAATGTTTTTGCAATTATTTTGGCATTAACGAAGAGTATTCATAAAAAAGAAGAATATTCGAAAAGTCGCTGTTTTGTTAGTGCTAAATACATAGATCGAAAAAGAATTAAAACAATCATATTTAAATTTATGGAAAAATTAATGGGAGGGTGAGTGTTAAATAAAAACTTTTTATTCTGAGTTTCTTGCTTAATATTTTGGTGTAAGAGAGTGGAAAATTCGTAAAAACAAGAACGCCACAAATTATTATTTTTAATATATTTGACCCTCTGAAATCTGTGTGTAATCCGTGAAATCGATGTAATCTGTCAAAAATATTGTTAAATCGTATGTTGAACAAAAAAAACTTTTAGAACACGTCTATGCCTAAAAATAAATCTCTGACATTAAAGGGTTAATAATAAGATTACATGTAATACTTATTGTTATTTGAATTATTTGACAACACTGTTAATATCTTTCCCGAATGATCGTGGCTTGGGTTCGAAAAAATATTTTTCTGAGAAAAGATATTAGCAAATAATATAATAACATACTTTTTATCTTATAGTTAACAACAATATTACTTTTGTAGGTTTAAGAGGGTATACCCATTAATATTATAGTTGTTCTTGCATAAGTTCTGCCTTGGTGGGTCCATTTGGTTAAAAATTAACCACTCTTATTAGATTCAGTTTTCTGTTGGCATATATGTAAAGTGTACTCGTCTGTCTAGTTCAGATCTTTTAATGGATTGTTCACCCACTTTCATTTAATCGATTGAAATTTGGCATGAGTACATAGTTCGCGTGACAATACAATTTGACACTTTCGTATATAAAAAAATCAAGAATTCGGCCCTTATATGGCGGACAAGTATTGTTATTTGAGGTCCGATTCCACTATAAATTGTTATCTGGGGTCTTTAAGAATGCAAATTATAAATTTTTAGTAAACTTTGAAAAATAAAAATTGTAGCGACAACATGGCTCATTTGTGCACGTATATTTGAAAATCTGTGTCTGTGGAAGTTTAAATGTACAAATTCTGAATCTTTAGATAGCATTTAAAAATTCAAAATGGCGGCGCCACCATAGCCGACAAATTTTGACATATGTACAAATTCATCGAAAATTGTTATCTAAGTGTATTTTAACGTTACAAAAATATGACTTTTGTGTAGTCAGTGTAAGGATCTTAGTTTAAATTAAACTATGCATATTCATATCATTTATTCATATCATTTGGCCCAAATTCATTTGATTGAGCATTAGTCACCCCTGTGTAACGTCAGCCTTTTTCTTTATTACAGCAGTGATGGATCTGGACATGGTATTTACTAACTTCTGGCAATCTTCTTGTATAAAAGAATCCCAAAATTGAGTTAGCCTCTCCCGTAATTCTGGCATATTTCTTGCTGACGTGCGTCGCATGTATTTTTTTTTTCATTTTATGCCATAAAGTCTCAATAGGTGATAGATCTGGACTATTAGATGTCCAGTCTAATACCTTTACATGATGCTTTGATAGCCATTCTTTGACAATTTTTACCGTATGGCATGCAGCGCTATCTTGTTGGAAAATATATTCATTTTCATTTTACTTTAATTTGTCAATAGATGGTATTAAACTTTCTCTGAGGATATTTATATACTCTCCGTCATTGACAATTCCTTCTATCATATGTAGTCTACTTACTTCTTGAGCCAACATGCAACCCTAGACCATTAACGATGCAGGAAACTTCACCTTTTTTCGTAAAGAGTCATTGTTATAAATTTCCTCAATATAACAACATTACATTGCATTGCATTTTTTTTGGTTTGGTAGTCAATAACGTTTCCTCTTTTGCCTAAAAATTTAACAAAGATAATTAAAATCATCATCAGCCAAGCTCTTTTCTAGAGCGAAGACCTGTCGGAAAAGTTTTTACCTGTTATCCTATTGCATTCCACCCAAATTTTTTCACAATCAATGCGACAATTTTCTTTGACAATTTATCTTAGTGTTCTTGAATTTGCTGGGGTTACTATAGATGTTCTGTCCAAGTCTGATTTCTCCTTAATAGATCCTGTAGTATTAGATAATTTAACAATATTTCTCACTGTATATTGCGACAAATGCATCTGTTTAACAATTACATTACGAGATCGTCCCATTTTATATAAATTCACAATAATCTGTCTTAAATTGGCAGACAGAACTTTACAGCGAACCATTGTGCACTAAAGTTATTGCTGCCATGTCTGTTTTGACATTTACTTTAACCAACGATATGAATTGAACGAAAGGTTGATAATCTATAGCCGCCCCAGATTGGTAAACATATCATTAAACTGAGTGGGCCAAATGATATGAATATGCATAGTTTTAATTTAAGCACATTTAAACTAAGTATTTAAGGTTTATTTTTCTTATAGCTTTGTTAAGATATGTTAGAAATAATGTGATTAAGACCCGCATATCGCCAAAAAAGGATAATTGTATTCAGATTTTGAAGTATTTAGTTCAGAAACTTGGCAACAAATACCATTGGGCCAAACGATATGATTTTGGGTTGGTACATTGTAAAATCTGTGTAATCATTGTGAAATCGCGTATTTGAACATGTATTCTAAGTAATTCTGCAATTTTGTGTAATCTGGTGTACAAAAATTAGCACTGGCTTTATCCTTCGATTCGCCAGTCTTGACAAAAACGTTCATGCAGCGTCTCTATAGTTCTCATTCTCAGCGTATTCTGGAATATTTTTCGTACCGCATTTGACATAGCAGGAGCTTTGATTATTTGTTTTTTTTTTCGCGAAGTAATTAGAAAGTATTTCTACGTATGCCACATCGGAATATGTATGTGAATTGTTTAAACTCTAATACTCGAGTTCACTAAAGAGGTTTAAATTTAGACCAGGTTTAACTTGTTAGGTTTAAAATGTCACCAACAATAATTGAACAAATAATAGCTAGCTAGCTAGTTTTTATTTTATTCAAGTGATACCCAGAATTATCTGATCGACTCAAACTAAGCGTCGTTCCTTAGTGCTTCTTGGTACTTCTATTAGTTCCGTTAGTGTTTTCGTGTTTTTGAGTCAGCGATATCGACATACACATCAGCATTTATTGTAAACTATTTGGTGTCAATCTTAAATTGAATTCATGCAATATAGAATGCAGGGTGGCCCATCAAAAAACCAACACGCTTGTTTTCTGGTACTTCGCGTATTTTTGTTTGGGCTGATCAAAAGAACTTTGGGAGCTGACCTTAAAACAAGGTGTGCTTACTTATTTCCCGAAAATAAGAAAGCACCAACAAAATTAAACAAAGCACTAAAAACATTAACGAAAAACTAACTAGCGGCGTCTAATTTGTGGCTTAAGAAAGGGTTGGGGGCTGACTTAAAAAAAGATATGCGAGTATTTACAAAAAAAATGTCTATAACAAAATTAGTATTATTAGGTAACTTAACAATTTAAATTTAATTGAACCAAGAGGGAATTTGCTTTGGTGGATTTTAAGAATTATAATATAATAACTCTTAGAAGTCTAGTGGATTTTCAACTAAAATATTTATACATTCATAATTGTTTCTATTTAGTTTGGGTAAGGCAAATCCTGAAATTTAAATTGGGTTCTGAGTAATTATCCATTATAGTTATTGTAATCATGATTTCTTCTCTTTTTAAACTTTACATCCAACTGATGTAATATTAATCTCTAATATTTGGTTTTCTTTATTTTTAGGTGAGTTTTTAACTTCTAGTTCTCTGTTGAGTGCATTACAAATGTTTGGATCTTAAAAGGTAAGTATAATATTATATAGTCATTTGTACTGTTTCCCCTAAAAATTTCTGATACGTGAAAATACTCAGTTAAAAAGGAACTCTGGAAGCAGTAAAAGTATAATAATATTATGCCTTCGTATTATTCCTATCTCTAGATAATCTGTTTTTGAACGTTATTATTTATATATACAGGGTGGCCCAACGAAAAGGTCCCACCCTTATTTATGACTTTCCTGGTATATTTTGGGAAAAACGCTTGGACACGTCAATTTTGATTTTTAGGGGGACGTCTTTTCATGTATGATTGTATAATACAGGGTGTTCCAAAAATAAGATATCGCATTACACTTGACATTTTTAAATGGAAACCCCCAATTTTTTTTCTATTTTTGGATTCTCCAGGAAGTTTTTAGTAACTTTTGTATAATAGAGTTTATACCTATCTTCAACCATTTTGAAGTTATTTGAATAATTGAATAATATCAAGTATTGATAAATTAAATTCAAGAAAGGGTCAAAATAACGAAACTTTATTATCAAAACGGAAACATTGCAAGGGCTACTGCCCGGTTGTTTAATACGTTACATTCAGTCAAAAATATTAACCATAAGTATGTGGCTAAATTAATAAGAAAATTTGAAGCAACTAGATCTGTATCTAATATTCGCCGGAATCAGGAACACTAAACCATTTACAGTTTTACATTCACATTAAAATTTAAACAAAAATTAGTTACTTAGCTACAATGTGTCAAAAAGTCAATGTGGTAATAAATGTTGAAAGTGGTGTCCGTTTACCTCCATGCAATAATAAATATTTTGCTCAAATCTATTCCTAACATTTTCACACATTTCTGGAGTTATTTGTCTGCATTCCGCCGTGATCCGCTCCCGAAGATCTTGGATGGAGTCTGGCTTCGTACTAAAAACCTTACTTTTTATATGTCCCCAAAGAAAGTAATCTAAAGGACTCAAGTCCGGAGACCTTGGTGGCCACTCAATGGGGCCGCGCCGTCCGATCCACTGATTTGGGAAATGGGTGTCCAAAAACTGTCGTACTGGAGCTACATAGTGCGGTGGTGCACCATCTTGTTGGAAATGAAGAAAATTTTCATTATAATTAACCTCATTTTCTATTATTTCGGTTATTCGTGGCTCTATTGTATTTTCCAACATGTCCAAGTACAACTCCCCCGTCAAGTTTCCAGGAATAAAGAAAGGTCCTACAATATGATTTCCGAAAATGCCGGCCCAGACATTAATTTTTTGTGGGTATTGCGAATGTACCTCTCGAAACAAATGTGGATTCGAGTCGCTCCAATATCGACAATTATGTCTATTTACAGCACCATGTAAATAGAAGGTACATTCATCCGAAAAACAAATGTTAAATAACAAATTTGGGTTATTGTTCAAACGTTGTGTCATTAATTCGCAAAACTCCAACCTTCTATCATAATCGTCTTCATTAAGCTCATGGACAAGTTTAGTTTTGTACGGGTGAAATTTATAGGATTTCAAAATTCTTTGCACTGTTGAGCGTGTAAATCCTGAAGAAGTAGCCAGACCACGAGTACTTTGGGTGTTGTCAAGAGCCACGTGTCCCAAAACTGCTATTTCTCTGGCTTCATTTCTACTTGGACGATTTTCCTGATTCCGGCGAATATTAGATACAGATCCAGTTGCTTCAAATTTTCTTATTAATTTAGCCACATACTTATGGTTAATATTTTTGTCTGGATGTAACGCATTAAACAACCGGGCGGTAGCTCTTGCAATGCTTCCGTTTTGATAATACAGTTTCGTTATTTCGACCCTTTCTTGAATTGAATAAATCATTGCAAAATATTATAATAGAACTAGGCAACTTAACGATTTCAAATCAAAGATAAAGTTGTTCTATGATTTACGATGACATTGACGGATGCTAAATTTCTTGCTGGTATCGGTGATTATTATTTTTTTCCGTATTATCAGTACTAAATTAAATGAGGCGAATTTTATAAAAAAAATTAAAAAAACTTCAAAATGGTTGAAGATAGGTATAAACTCTATTATACAAAAGTTACTAAAAACTTCCTGGAGAATCCAAAAATAGAAAAAAAATTGGGGGTTTCCATTTAAAAATGTCAAGTGTAATGCGATATCTTATTTTTGGAACACCCTGTATTATACAATCATACATGAAAAGACGTCCCCCTAAAAATCAAAATTGACGTGTCCAAGCGTTTTCCCAAAATATACCAGGAAAGTCATAAATAAGGGTGGGACCTTTTCGTTGGGCCACCCTGTATATATATATATATATATATATATATATATGTATATGTATATGCGATATTCAAAGGCTAATGGAGAAAGATCCCCACCTTTTCGTCTTTCCTGTCCGAGGATCCATAAAAGGTCACTCAGTGTATATAAGGTTTTTCTTGTAGTGAGGCCCCATGTTTATGGTAACGCACTTTTCGCTTATTCAGTATTCCTGCAAATTTTAATATTTATAATCGCAAAACAAACGTTATAAAACAGAAATACCCTGCATATTAACTGCTGGATAACAGGTTTGTTCAGTGCAGTTTTGAAAGGCAATTTTGAAGACTCATATTTCCAAAACAAATGAAGTTTTCCGACATGTTTTTAGGAATTTGACTTAAAGTACCGTTTTTTAATGACAATATCATAAGAGCCAGAGATTTAAAAAATAAAACGAAATCGATGAAAATTTTTATTCCAAAATAATCAAGACAAAAGAATGAATTTTACCAATTTTTAATACCCTTATTATTTTTGGACATAGAGCAATTTTTTCAAAATTGTGATTTTTTAAATATGAAATTATTTTTTTTAGAAAATTTTCTTTTCTGCATTTTTACACATGCATTTAACTGATGAAGTACCGAAAAGACTATTTTAGATTATACAGATTGTCCAAAAAGTAGTTGGTGTTCAATACCACGTTAAAAATATGTTTTTTTTTAAATCATCCGGTTGCACAAAACTTAATTGCTGTTTAGAATATATATTTAAGCGAGCTTTAGGATTTGACAAGCTGCTTAGAGAAATCTAGGAACCCGCTGTCAAATTTGACATTCCGATAAACATTCTAAACTTTAATGAGCTTTCTGCAACCGGCCGTTAGTCTAATAAATATTCGGTTAACTAAAAACTTTTACAAATTGAAACAGTTTGAGTCTACTGATTTATATCTTACTTCTTTGGTCACTATTGCCTTAGTTACAGGCTGACCCAATTTTGGTGTCTTTTGAACGTTATATCAAATTGAAAACATCCTCAATTACCGTTTTTTCGCCGATTTGTTAAAGGTTTCCGAATTGTCAAATGGTAAAAATGTAATATTCATAAAAAAATTATTCTGTTCATACGTGAAATTATACTTGTTTCTTAAAAATTTTTACTTAAGGCTCTTCTGATGTGCACAACTTCAGAACTCTGATGGTCATAACCCCAAAAATGAGAGGAAAAATGAAACTATAGGTTTGTTTGCAAATTTGTAATGCAATTTTGAAGACTTATATTTTCCAAAACAAATGCAGATATCGAGGTCTTCAACATATTTTTAAAGATTCGAACTGAAGCAAGGTAGTTTAGTTACAATATGATAAGAAGTCCAAAACATTATATACAGAGTGTTAACTATTTAACTCTGGCCCTTGCAAAATTTCGAAATTTAATTTCATTTCGTCTGAAAGAAAGAACAAAATTTCGATTAAAATATACCTCAAACTGACATCCCATTAGGTACAAATAAATTAACCACATTAGTTGCTCATGTCGCCTCTTAATTGGAACGCGCGCAACAATATTGGATCTGTGTTGCCCGAAGCGTGATTTAGGTCTACTTGAAATACAATACAAAAATTATGCTTCTAGGAGACAAATGGGATTATCGGGGTAAGGACATAAAACAGATCTCTAAACGAATTTGACCAACCCATCGGATGCAGTCCGTCGTAGACTGGCAACTCCGGGCGTTGAGCTACGAGGAAATCTGTAATCTGTATTTCATATAATATACACTGTCTTCAAATCGAGGTATTCACGTTTAAAAATTGACACTTTCGAAGTTTAAGAGGCTATAAATTTTAAACGGTTCCACTTAGAGCAAAACAAATTGGCTTTTTTTATGGTATTTCTTATTCAACATGATATTAAAGTTTTTTCGACTTTTTTGTAATGCAGAAAAACTTTTACTACTAGAAATGAATGTAATACAAAACTAATGTATGTGGAATTCGTTTTGCCCTAGGTCAAGCCATTTAGATTTTCTGAAAATTCCGAAATTGTCGATTAATTGTTCTTATCAATATTGAAAAATTAATGTTTTCTTAAAAAAATTTTTTATTGATCATTTGAAAATCTTTTAATGATAATTTGAGAACTCCCCCATCTTGTTACGATCCTAAATTAGGAATATGAAATAATAATTTGTTTATTTTCTTTTAAATTTCAATTTTTCTCAGTGAGCGTAAATGATATTAATTAATGTTTAAACATTTTTTAAATCAAAATTTGATGCTATCAATAAGGTAACCCGTTGCCACTTCAGTCGTTTATGTCGCCGTTTAGTTTCAGTAGCGCCATTTAGGTCTTTAGACAGTTGGACCAAGGTCGATCCAGCAAGTCGGAGGGCACCGCGGCAGACTAGCAACCCTAGCCGCGGATATCTTTCGATGGATCGCAAGTCTATTGAAAGAGAGCGCAGTTGGGATCCTTTTAGAGGGTTTTTTATTTTTCATTTGTTGCATTATCTATTCTGAGTATAATCTGTCTTTGGTTGAGCTTATTGAGTAATCTGTAACCGTTCTCAAGTGAAAATTAATTCTTAAAGCCAAGCTAAGTACTCCGCCGTAATCGTTAGTTTAGGTAACTACTAGGCCAGGAAGCTTCGTCTAAGGAGGGTTTTCAAATCCTTGTGAGCCGATTACTGTATATTTTTTATTTTGTTTTGGTTAATAAATAGAGCTCCGTTAAACCTCTTTTTTTTTTCGTTAGTTTGGCCCGTTGTGTGTTATTCGAGCTTTCCATGTTTGAATTACATTATTATTCGTCCAGGCATGTTCGGCAATGTATTTATTACTTTTAGAGATATGCGTGAGTTATTTGTAAAAACGTCAAAAAAATCATTTTATTTAAATTTTGCTGCATTGGTCGAAAAACTTGGATCTAGCCAAAAATGTTGCAATTAATTGGCCCCTTCGGATGATTATCGGTCTCCGTATACACAGGCTGTTATTTAATTAATAGCTATAAATAGTAGTTTTTAGCTCATCTTAGGGCTAAAAAATCATATAAACATAAAACCTTCGTTTTTGAGATACAGGGTGTTAAAGTTTATTTTTTTTTAGTTTTTTTCTCATGTCCCTTGTACATTTCTAGAGATAAATCATTCAAATTTGATACACTGCATGCTATCTGCAATATCTTCGAATACATTTTAGAAAACTCTACAGGGTGTTCCCCTTTTCCTGGTCGCGACCCCTTTTAAACTCCTAACATTTTTACTACGATGTCACTGACCATCTTTACAACAAAATTAAAATTCCCTATTCTATTCTGCAACTGTTCGATTCCTTAGATTATTTCGATATTTTGCGTTGTTTAGAAGTCATTTAGCAAAATGTATGGTCATGGCATATGAAACACGGTAAAAATGGTAAAAATGTAATGATATGTATTATGACCTTGAAATTAGGTAGGCATGAATGGGCACTTTGCTAAATAATTTCTGTACTGTACAAAATATCGAAAAGACCTGAGAGACCAAAAAGGTACAGAAGAAAATAATAAATTTAGATACTTAAGAAAAAGTAACACCCTGTACATTTTTTTAAATTTAATATAGGAGTTTCGAAGGTATTGCTGACAGCATAAAGTGTATCAAATTTATATGATTTATCTGTACAAATGTACGAGATTCATGGAAAAAACTCATCTTGCCTGATTTCGTTTTATTTAATAAAGTTCATTATTTCTCTCTTTCGAGTACAGCAGAAATAAAGAAAAAAAGAAATATACAAATTTAAATAGCGGGATTATAACAAGTATTTTTTCTTTACAGCAACTTGTAAGTAAGCGTACGATATTTGTTCGCATAGACGGGCGCATCCTGATATTTTTTTCATTATTTTAAACGGAACATCGCTCACTAATTCGCTTCGGACGTATTGCATAAGCGGAATTCCGTTGAGGAACTGGAAGCCCAATTTATAAACAGTTTATGGAGCATTTACATCAGGCCAATCTTGCTTATCTTAATAAAAGTGCAATATACTTGTATTGTCATTTTTTCGTCATATTTAAAACTAAACATTTTTTTTATCGTAATATTTCTTACAAAAGTAACATTAAGGTAATCAGCATAACCATAGACTTGTAAATATATTATTTTTTAATTGTTATACTTCACATGACTTTCAGCAAAAACAAATGGTAATCCATTATCATGTTAGATAATTACAATATGTATTTATGAAATCGTTGATTTTACCTAGTTAAGTGATACGAAGAATATTCCCATGCAAATGTATACATAATACCGTATTAGTTTTACCGTAAGCACGTCGTATTGCGCCCACAATTATTATCGTTTAGACCGTCATGGTAAACCTCAGTAGCTATTTAACAATGTCATAGGTTGGTGAAATGATATCATGAGTATAGAGCACTTGACGGGATTACAATACGCGATATTAGAAACAGTTTCAGTCATGTAAAATAGCATGTGTCGCAATTTTACTGTCTATGAATTTACCTAAACAGATTATCTAATTCTGGGTTCTACGATTTTTTGTGTGTAATAATTATTTCATATTAAATTTTAATTTCCAGATTTGAAGCGGTCTTCATTAGTTTTTACTATTAATTTGATTGTTCATAAGGTTGTAAAAATCGGAACAGACGATCACAGACATCTCTCAAGATTAATGCCATTAATGAATTATTCCAGAAAAAATGAAAATTACGAAAGTTTTTTCAATTTTTAAAAACGGAACAAAATTTGACTGTAATAACTATCGTCCGATATCTGTTTTTCGTATTTTTTCAAAAATGTTGAAAAAATTGGTTAAAAACAGAATAACAAATTACTTAGAAAAACAAAATTTACTTTTTGTAGGTCAATATGGTTTTCGTAAATTCAAAGACCCAGAGGTTGTAGTTACTGACACTGTTACAAATATAACACAAAATATTGATAATGGCTGCGGATGCTGCCTATTGGCTTTAGATTTACGAAAAGTTTTTGACACTGTAAATCACGATATATTAAGGCAAATTTATCAGCTGTGGAATGTTAAACCCATGTTTAAGATATAATTGGATTCAAAATTATTTGTCAAACAGAATGCAATTTGTAGAAATTAAAAATATTAAAAGTTCAAATTTATTAATAAACAAGGATCTATATTAGCATCTGTTCTTTTTTTTCAATTTGATATTTATTCAATTCGATATCTAAAGTAAACTTTAAGGGTAATATTAAATTTTTTGCTCATGATACTACGATTATATATTTTGATAGAACTACTTGAGAAATGTAGAAGCAAATTAACTATGACTTAAATCTATTATTATTATGGCTACAATCACATACATTATCTTTGAATTTTCAAAAATCCACCTTTATGTTTATAAGTAAAACCAATAAAAATAAAAATATCTCTCCTTTAAAATTTTTGATTGATGAAATTAAATATTCTAAAAGTATAAAATTTTCGGGTATATATTTTGATGAAAATTTAAGCTGGAAAACACATATTGATTATTTACAATATACAAAATTTGTATAAAATAAGGTATTATATTCCTTTAAAAATGATTAAAATTACAGTACTTAATTTCAGTTTGGGGATCTGCTTTCATTCCGGGTGTACATCCGTTCACTACTGTCGTTCTGAAAAGAACAGTTTTGCTGACGTTTCGCCAAAATCACATTTGGCATTTTCGAAGCTTTCTTTCTCGCGTCCGTATAGAGACTGAGGTGTTGGCGAAGGGGCCAAATGGCCCGAGTTCCCACCACCACCCGGTTCCCCAACCTAGGGAACCGTCTCTCTGTGATAGGTACTTACGGTTTAACGGGCCTAGGGCCTTAATAAACCATAAGTCTTCCCTATCCTAGGTGTGTCAGCTCGTACACATCCGGATGTGTGGCGGAACGGAAATGGGCATTATTATCAGTGTATGTGTTATGTGTGGTCGCGTGGTCTACGGTGGTAGACCCTGTGTGCCCGCCGGGGTCGTAGTCCACCAGCCTTCATAGTTCTTCGTTTGGATGTGCCGCTGCCCGCTGGATGCCTTTCCTGGCTTTGGTCTTAATGGCGTCTTGCAGTGGTTCCCATTGCAAGTCCCGGTGTATCTGGTCGTTCCTGACGTACCTTGGTGCGTCGACTGCCATTCTCAGATACTTGTTTTCTGTTGATGCTAATTGATGCTAGTTTATGTAGGTGGGCGCTGCATACGCTCACGCTACTGCTCCGTATGTCAGTTGTGATCTTGCGATCATCTTTATGATTGTCAGCTTTGTCCGAAGAGCCATAGGGCTCTTTCGGTTCATAAGAGGGTATAGTCTAGCCATAGCCCTGGTAGTCTTTGTTCTTGTCTGTTCAATATGAGGCTTCAATGTTAGCCCCTTATCCATAGTCAGCCCTAGGTATTTGACCGTGTTTGTCCACGGTATGTCTGTTCCTTCTGTGTTTATAGCCACTGGGGGGTCATTCTCCTCTTTTGGAAGAGGATGGCCTGGCTTTTCTGTGCGTTTATTTTGTTCTTCCAAGTGATACACCAGTCACTTATCAGATCTATCTCTTCCTGCAATCTCCTGCATATTATTCCTGGATGTCTATGCTTGGCCGCTATAGCACTGTCATCAGCGTATAGGGCTAGAGAAGTGGTGTGTGTCTTAGGGATGTCATGTGTATACACGTTATATAAGTGCGGTCCTAACACAGATCCTTGGGGCATACCCGCTTCTACTCTCCTTTGTGTCGATCTCGAGTTTTTAACTCTGACACTTGCCGTTCTATCTTTAGTTGCCAATCCAGCAACTTACATTTTGTATACAAGTCCCTTATGCCATACTCTATCGAAAGCTCTGGCTACGTCTAGGAAGACCATGCCAGTAGCCTCTTTTAGGTTAAAACCGCTGGTGACAGTTTCAACCATTCTTAGGGCTTGTAGTTCAGTAGAATGACCGCTTCTGAAGAAATTGTTCATTTTGAATTATGTCTAGGGCTGCTGTTTCATCTTTGATCCTGGTGATCAATCTTAAGATCTTTTCTTAAGTGAGCTTGCTGAATGCGGGCAGCAGGCTTATCGGTCTGTAGTTTTGGGGGAAAGTTCGGTCTTTCCCTGTTTTACCAATCATTACTACTTCCACATGCTTCCACCTGTTGGGAAAGTGGTCCAGTCTCATAACCGCGTTTGTTATGCTGGTTATTGCAGATATTCCTTTTCTAGGAAGTTGCTTTAACATCTGATTGGTAATTCCGTCTTTGCCTGGAGCTTTTCGCTTCTTTAGGCTTTTTATGATCCCTTCGATCTCCTGAGATGTAGCCGGATGCTCTGCCGTAGCAGGAGTTTCTGTGTTATTTAGTCTACTGCAGCCATTAATTATTTCAACTTCGTGTTGATCATCTTCTAGCGGATGGTGGTTTAGGCGGCACTCATGCTCGAGAGTGTCCCCCAAGGCTTCAGCCTTTTCTTGGTCTGTGTAAGCCATACCCCCCACCCCGTGCAGGGGAGGCATTGGTGTTCTTTCAGACCTAAGATTTTTCTGCATCTGCCATGCAGTTTTATCTCTGGTGTGAGGTGTTGGTGACTGCGACGCTTCCTTGTATGCCCCCACTCGGGGCCGAAGGTTATATCTGCACAGGCGTTGATCGTTATTTATGTTTTCCGGATGGTGCTGTTGCGCTAATTGCGCTTTAGTTTTTGCGATTTTAGATTTGTCGATTATTGTCTTCCATACTGTTGGTAGTTTTAATAATTCGTCCCTTTTATTCAAATCACCTTGTTTTTCAATTTCTGTGGCTTCTGGGATTATTCTGGTCTTATAATATTCTATATTGGCAATCTCCCTACACCCATCGAAATTTATTTTATGATGATGTAGAAATAAAGCTGAGGTTGTTTGTTTGTTTCTGATGCTGAGTTTATGCCCTTCCACTCTTGCTGATATTCGCCTGTTAGTTTGCCCCACGTACAACTTTTCACAGTTCTGGCACGGAATACTGTATACTCCGTGGTTTTCCAGTTTGATTTTATCTTTTGGGTTTCCAAGTAGTTTACCTATAGTTGTTTGTGGCTTGTGTATTGTTTGTATGTTGTGTTTCCTAAGAATTCTTCCGATTCTGTCTATTGTGCCTTTTACATATGGTAAGACTACTTGTTGCTTTCCCCGCTCATAATTTTTGTTGTTCGTTGTTCGGGAAAAATTTTTCTTTAAAGCACTAGATATTACCTTAAGTTCGTTTTGTCTCGTCTGTGTTTCAGTTAATCGCACGGATCTGAATATTAGGGTATTTACCACAGCTTGAATTTGTGCTGGGTGATGATGTGATTTTGCATTTAAATATCTGTCTGTATGTGTTGGTTTTTTATACACGGTGTATTCGAAATGTCCCTTATGCAGTTTTGTGACCAAAACATCTAAAAATGGTAGTTTGTTGTTTTCCTCTAACTCTAGAGTAAATTGTATTCTGGGATGGATTGAATTTACGTGAGTCAGAAATTTTTCGAGCTCCGCATGACCATGTTGCCATATAATAAATATGTCATCCAAATAACGAATCCATTATTTGGGCTTTAAACTTGCTTTCTCAAGAGCTTCTTTCTGGAAGTATATTATAATTAAATTCGCGACTACTGGTGATAGCGAGGACCCCATTGGAGCACCATCCATTTGTTTATACATTTGCCCGTTGAATGAAAAATAAGTATTTTTAAGGCAATGCTCCGAGAGTTGTATTATATGTGCCTGGAAATCCTCGTTCATAGCAATCTTGTCCAATGCTTCGTCGATGGGAATACTGGGATATAACGATTTGACATCTAGGCTTGCTATGATATCGTTTTTTTCAAGGGCGATATCTCGTATAATTCGAGTGAAATGCTCCGAGTTTTTTACAAATGAATCAGCGTTTTCTACAGCTGGTTGCATAATTTCAGAAAGGTATTTCTGCAGTTTTTGTAGCGTCGAATTAACAGCACTAACGATAGGTCTGATGGGCGCTCCTGGTTTGTGTATTTTTGGTAAACCATAAAGTTTAGGACATCTGCTCGACTTTTCCCGTGGTACGATTTTTTGTTGAATTTCGGGGTTTATTGGTGAACTTTTTATTTTATTTTTAGTTGTTTTTTCTAAGTACATTGTCGGGTCCCTTGGAACAGGCCTATAACAATTGTCTTGTAGGATATCCTGCATTTTTTGTACGTAATCTTGAGTATTCATAACCACAGTTGCGTTTCCTTTATCTGCTGGAAGGATTGTGATGTCTTTATTTTTTCGATGGTTTATTAGGGCCCTTTGTTCAGTGGCATTTAGGTTTTGTTTGGGTGTTTTGCTTGATCTTAAAATTCTTGCCACCTCTTGTCGAATCTCCTCTGCTTTTGTTTCTTCAGAGGAGTCCAGGACAGCTTCCAGTCCAGCTATTATTTCTTCTTTAGGGATTTCCTTAGGAGATATCGCAAAATTAAAACCCTTACTCAGTACGGATTTTTCACTTTCTGAGAGACTGTAGGATGATATATTACGTACTAACTTCTCGACGTCTACTGATGATCCTTGTGGCTGACACGACTTTCTTAGAAGATTGTCATACTTTTTCGAAAGTTTATCTGTCTTAATATTCTTATTTGATTCGGTTCGTCAAAAAGCCAAAGTTTCTATGCGATTCCACAATAAAGGGTGAATAATGTTACTTAGTTTAAGGTGTAACTTTAAGTTCTTTCTCTGTCTCGGCTAGTTGTTTTCTAGTTTGATGGATTTGTTCTTTTAATAACGCCTTACTAGCATTTTGAAGTATGGTGTTAGTTTTTCTAGTTTTAGTATGATAAAAGGAAGCGTTGCAGTCACCAACACCTCAGTCTCTATTCGGACGCGAGAAAGAAAGCTTCGAAAATGCCAAATGTGATTTTGGCGAAACGTCAGCAAAACTGTTCTTTTCAGAACGACAGTAGTGAACGGATGTACACGGAATTAAAACACATTGTATTTTTCCATCCGTGAAGGACTAAAAATCAACATATATATATATATATATATATATATATATATATATATATATATATATATAATTTTGTTGGGTTTAGGTTTATGTAAAAATAAAAACGCCTTTTTCCAACTTTGTTCTCTCTATTTTACGTTTCGCCTAACATAGTAGGCTTTTTCAAAAATGTACAAGATTATCATACTACCTAAAACAATAGAATCAGGACATTAATACACAATTATAAATATGGGACATTACGTTATTTTTTTTTATATATATAAATCAACAATGTATATCGGACAAAAATTAGTACAGAAATAAATAAAACAGAAATTCACTTTGGTTACATACCTCGATCGATTTTAGGTAGGCTTCATTCATCTGGATGTTATTGTATGAATAACTCAGTTAAGAAGTTTTTTTAATTTATTGGTTTTACTTCTTGTTTTATGGTATAGAAAAAATGTTAAAATATATATACATAGGCAGACGAAAATGAATACAGTGTGATATTTTTACTTTTAAGTTAATAGATTATAATATACTTGACTTAAATTATGGATGTCTTGTTTGTCGTTAACAGAAAATTTTTCTTTTTTGATGTGTATCATTTCCTTTATTTGTAGCTTGCGGTAATTGGGTTCTTGCGTTAAGATTTTCGTGTCAGAAAAGTTAAATTCATGTCTTTCATTCTTTTCATGTTTGTGTAGAGCGGTTGAAGCATTTTTAGTGTATTTATGCCCATTCAGTCTGCTATCTAAGTACTGGGTGGTCATTCCTATATATTTTTTTGGGCAGTTTAGGCAGGGTATGGAGTAAACTATGTTGGACCTTTATTTATTGGGTAAATAAATAGTTTAAGAAACTACCAAAAATTATTTAAGTTGCAAAGGGTATTATTTTGCATCGTTCCATCAAACATTGCATTTTTACAAGGAATACGAATTAATTACGGAGCAGAGCATGCCGAGAAACTAAAGACATTGTCCAAAGCATATATATATATATATTTTACTTCAATTTTCTTGGGTTTAGGTTTATGTAAAAATAAAAACGCCTTTTTCCAACATTGTTCTCTCTATTTTACGTTTCGCCTAACATAGTAGGCTTTTTCAAAAATGTACAAGATTATCATACTACCTAAAACCATAGAATCAGGACATTAATACACAATTATAAATATGGGACATTACGTTATTTTTTTTTTATATATATAAATCACTTCGACAATGTATATCGGACAAAAATTAGTACAGAAATAAATAAAACAGAAATTCACTTTGGTTACATACCTCGATCGATTTTAGGTAGGCTTCATTCATCTGGATGTTATTGTATGAAGAACTCAGTTAAGAAGTTTTTTTAATTTATTGGTTTTATTTGTTGTTTTATGGTATAGAAAAAATGTTAAAATATATATAGATAGGCAGACGAAAATGAATACAGTGTGATATTTTTACTTTTAAGTTAATAGATTATAATATACTTGACTTAAATTATGGATGTCTTGTTTGTCGTTAACAGAAAATTTTTCTTTTTTGATGTGTATCATTTCCTTTATTTGTAGCTTGCGGTAATTGGGTTCTTGCGTTAAGATTTTCGTGTCAGAAAAGTTAAATTCATGTCTTTCATTCTTTTCATGTTTGTGTATATATATATATATATATAAGGTACGTACCCGTAATTAAATTAAAAACTAATGTGTATTATAGATAAAATTTTATTTAAATCGTTGTACCCAAATATGTTTTCTAGTCAAAGCCAGATAATTTATTTTACCAAAAGTACTATTTTATGCTAGTTGTCACCAATAGTATATAGGATATTTTAAATGAAAAAAAAAATAGAACTAGGACCTTTTATGTATTTGATGCTTAATGTTTACGTTTATATGTATGTAATGTGCTATAATTTTATTGAAAAAAGCAAACATTTTTAGATAAAAAGGAAACGCAATAACAAAAATAAATCTTGAAAAAGCTCAACACAATGAGTGAAACGTTGAATTGATGTGAAAAATTTGTGTTTGTATAAATAACCTTTACCCAAGAATATAAAGAAGTACCCACGTATAAATATATGGTTAAAGAAAATTCTGATTATATATATATATATATATATATATATATATATATATATATATATATATGTTGATTTTTACTCCTTCATGGATGGAAAAATACAATGTGTTTTCATTCCGGGCGTACATCCGTTTATTACTGTCGTTCTGAAAAGAACAGTTTTGCTGACGGAATGAAAACACACACATATATATATATATATATATATTATACTCAAATTAAGCACCCAGTAAATCTATATATAGCAAACCTGTGTATACAGTTTTGGAGCTAGGGCTGGCTAAGTAAAAAAAAATAATGAGACTAGAAAATGGGAAGCTTAAAAAAGATGTTACAGTGAGACCTTCTGTACAGTACACTGTTCTTAAGCAAAGAACCGAGTTTATGTCAACAAGAATTGGAAGTTATATCTTGTTAACGATAAAAAGCCTCTAATTTATGTATTTTTTATGTCATAAACAAATTTTCTGTATCATTTAATATGAAACATTTATTTCGAAATGACAACGCAGATCATCAGTAGCGTCTATCACAATAAAGTAGGCCTGTTTCATGTCACAAGAACTCAGATTTATTCTATCTTTGTTGAATTTTGGCAATTTTAACGCATTCTTTCTTTTTTTAATGCATGAAGACATTTGATGAAAATAAATATATTAATCACGAACTCGGTCGAACTGGGCCAACGTTGCCTACACATTCTATCTGGAGCCTGATTTTCGAAGTAAAAATGTACAGTTTACCTGCCCACATGAGGGAAATTGATTCAGTAACGGACTACACGCTTATAAGGAAATTTTTATTGCGATTATCAAAAAATTAGAAATAGTTAATTTATTAGTTAGGAATAGACATAATAACAGGAAGACGGAAATGTTTTGATTTAACGCCGTCATACATATCAAATAATACTTTGTTCGTCTATTGTATCATCTTGATTTGGTTCATTCGAAAAGGTGTTGTCAACTATCTTACATAGAACAAAACCATAGACATAATAGTTGTCTATAAACAAAACTTATACTGGCTAATAATATTAAAATTAACTTTTAAGTTGGTTCTAATGCTGCAATACCTCTGTAATATTTCATTAACTATATAATTATTAGCAACAAATATTTATTCAAATAATCTGTTTTTTATTTCGATACAATGTCATTGTTTAAAAACCGATAGTGTGTATTTTTGTCAGTCGAACAAAGCGGCCGGCGCGGCGGCGTTACTTGGAGTCAGAGCATTGTTTTTGGGCTATTTTTGATAATTTGTGTGTGAGTTCTTGGGCATTATGGAGCGTAAGTGCGAAGTTGCACAAATTTGGACTATGTAACCCTTAATGCCTCTTTTCGTCGGTAAGTAAAAAACGCTATTTTTTCTGTATGAATTGGCGTGCGCGGTACGAGATTTTCCTAATATTGTATTCATTTGTAAGTACGGTTAATTAATTTAAGGGTTAATATGATTTGTAATTGCTATTTTGTCGTTCTTTAGAAAGCAAAATTACATATCTGCACTTTTTTACCTAAGCTATATATTTATAAATTCCGAGGCTAACCTGATGTATGTAGATACAAAAAACACAGGTATACATATCTCTTTATACATATTTGACATACAAAATATACATGGCTTACAATAAATTATTTTAAAGTACTGAGAGGCAAAAAGGTACGCTGTCTTTCAGTCAGAACAAAGTAAACAAAAATATACGAGTTGAGGTATACGTTTTATGTATAATCTAAAAAAAAATACATTAGGTATGTTGTTAAATATGCACGTTGTGATAATATAATTTAATTTTGAGCAGTTAAACGATCGTTATACAAATAGGTTAAAAAAATATTAATATTAATTTATTACTTTGTTACATTTACTCACAATACATGTTTATTTACTTTACAGATTGCATCAAAACACACGATTTTATGAATAAAAAAGCACAAGATGTTGGGTCTCTGTGTCTGTTATTATGTCTATGATAAAAAAACTGTCGTATTTTGAATAATAATAATAATTTTTTCAATGTTTACACGATCCACAGTATAACTCTTGTAGCAAATTATCGAGATATCTTTGGATGAGAGGAAACGAAATAAGTCATTTGAAATATTGACGTTTCGATAAAATTGTTTTCTTCAGGGCTCTTCGAAAACTAAAATATAGAGCATATTTAGTTTTTATATACATTGTGAGTTTTTTATAACAATTAATCATACCTATTTGTCGGTCTGCTCACGTCGCGTCGGCGTAACTCATAAATTTTGAAAAATAGAGTTATACCCCATACATACTTCTTAAACCATCTTCTGATCTTACGTAGTGACATAACTCAAATGTGAATGGTTTTCTAGATATAGACATTTTAAGTTGTGTCGTATCTAAAATTATTAAAAATCTAATCTCACGAATGTAAGTTAAATCAGTACGTGTGATTTAAAACATTTTTCGCAGATATAAAATTTTATGTGTCAAAGTAACTGAAGTGACGCCATTACGTGTGCTTTAAACAAACAGATTCCAAAATTTATAGAGCGACCTAACTTTCTTTTATTTAGTTTACTCTTAAATATTGACAAAGCACTTTAATTAATTTAGCTGAAATAAATTGTTAGTGCTAAAATTTGTTTTGATTTATTGCCGTTCTAAATTATTTGGATTTGATAAAATCATTTATTTATTTATTTGAAACCTGCTAGTAATCCTAAATTGCCTTAATTTCAGTTTGATGATTATACAGAGCCTGTTTGCCGGTTAAAAGAAAAATAAGCTGTATACTATGGATGTTTTGTGTATTTTGGAGGACTGCACGAAAAATATAATGTTCACCGATGAACTAAAAACAGTATGCCATAAACAATTTAGAATCGGAGTTCAAGTTAAAATGATTTATGAAAACGTAACCTATTATTGGAAAATTATAACAGAGGATGGATGTTCTGTAAATGTTGATTTTCGTTCCCAGAACGAGAACACGTTCATTGCAAATTCTGATGACGAACCTCTGGTTAAATATGTGTTAAAGTAAACTCATTGGTTGAATGTCAGGGTGCCTCGCAGGCAGATTATTTTAACAATGTAACGTGCGAAATTGGAGACTGTAAAGAAGAAGTGTGGAGATCGCTGCGATATATTTTTGTGTTGTAACGATTATAATAAAACTATACTTGATAACCACAGAAATACCTATTTAATCCATATACCAGTTTCTGAGTTCCAAGCAATCAAATTCGGAATTAGTTTAAAAAAAAGAATCGATGAACTTGAACCGTGAACGATCTAAGGAATTCTCTGTGGAAGGAAAAGAAAGAGAGGGAAACCTTAAAAGAGAACCAAAAGTAAACAAACAAAATTTAGCTAAGAAGTTAAGGAATTTTAGAATGGAATATATAAGTGCCTCGACGAAAAAACGTCTACCAGTCCGAAAAGCAGGCAAATTATGTAGTTTAGACACCTGTAAAAAATTTGGAAGAAGCTGCTTTTTATTAACTGATTTGCACCGATAAGACGTTTTTAATGGTTTCATTTTTTTAAGGCTGCACCTTCAGCGGGAGTTTATATCGTCGCATATTGAAATAAAAGACACAAAGCAAAAAGCAACAACAAATGAACAGACAAGAAGGCAAAAAAGTATAAAATATAACAAAACGTTCTTCTTGGGAACCTTAGGGATTAGGGAAAATTGGCGCTATTGAGAAAGAAAAGCGTGGGGGTAGGAAACTTTCCCAATCAATTTTAAATAGAGAAAAAGAAATCCACGAAGCCATGGACAGTCATATTAAGCGATTTCCAAAAATGGAATCCCACTACTGCCGCCGGGATACAATACGACAATATCTACATCCAGTCCTAACGTTAAAGCGAATGTATGCCATGTTTCTGCAAGAATGGCTAACAACAAATAAGATAAGCCTTGCTTCCATACTTACCGCAGGATTTTTAAGAAAACAAAATTAGCTTTTAATTTCCCCAAAAAAGATATTTGTACAATTTACAGAGCAGGAAATAATGAAGAAAAAGAAAAGAAGAGGCAAAAGAAAATCAACAAATTTTTACTGGATGTGTTGATTTACAACAGGTCATAAACAGCCGGTTGCACAAAACTTAATGGCTGTTTAGAATATTAAACCGAGCTTTCAGATTTGACAAGCTGATTATAGAAATCTAGGAACTCGCGGTCAAATTTGACATTCTGTTAAACATTCTAAAGTTTAATAGAGCTTTCTGCAACCGGCCGGTTTTATAAAAACAGTCCTACTAGATCTAATCTAACTTTCTATAAGGGGTCTAAAGGAGAGCTTCAGAAATAGCAACTGCAGTATATCAAACTCTACAACATTATGATAGTAAAGGAGTAAATCAGGTATCATTACTTTCTGATTGATGTAGAGGACAGAATAAAAACTCTACCATTGCATCGATGCTTTTGTATGCCGTAGTTCATTGTCCAAACTTAAAAGAAATATCCTATAAATTTTTTGAATCGTTTTACGGGCAAAATTAAGACTCGCCATACAGTGCTATTACTTCTTCGCTTTGTCACGCTGGCAATTTTAACATTCCATCGCAGTTACATCCAGTATTTCGCGTAGCAAGGCCCAAACCTTATAATGTGTGTCAGGTTGAAGATTTTATTGACTAAAAAATCTTCTCAGGATTTAACTGCATTTTTTTCTTTAATATATTTTCATTTCTGACATTGTTTACCAGCTGCAGCTGTTTTTTATGTTAGGTATTGTATTTTTAGAGTTAATAATAAATTAATTATTCATTAATAAATTAATAATTAATAATTTTTACCTACAATCCAAAAAAAAACATTTGTGATTTTTAAATTTTAGTTTCAAATCTCTACTTACAAAAACTTGGGTTTATTACTAACTCTTATTTTATTATTAAAATAGACAAAATACAGAATGAATATATTATTTTATATTTAAAAGCATAGACGTATCTCTATTTCCACGAATATATAATTCACACGCAATGGCTTGTTTTTTTATATAATTGATTTTTAACTAAGCCTAAGCAACATTTATCATAATGACAAACATTAATCATCTAAGTATAATACACATACAAAAAACCACCAAACTTCTAATAAAACAGTAACACAAAACTAACGGTTTAAAGTTCATGAAATTCTTAAAATCGCTCTCCTGAAAATTTTTAAAAAATGAGGTACCTCGGTACGTGATAAGACCGACTGAATGCATAATTATAATAGGTTTTATTGTTGGGTCTTTCAGTATCAATAACTAGTACTAATACAGTACTCTAAAATAACATTTTCATTCTAAAAATGTTTATGTTACTAGTATATTCTTTGAAACCGTAAGGCTAATTTTAAATGATTCCATAAAGTTAAGTCCGTTACTGTAGGGTTATTGGAAAAGAAAACCGTATGGGCAAAATTATTTTGTCGGTGTGTTTTATGGTTCACCCGCCTGTTCTTTGCCAGCCTTTGCTGTGTTTGAGAGAAGGAAAGTCATTTATTACCTCGATTTTATATGTAGGTCTGGCATACGCCAATTTAGTTATTGTTTATGTAAAGATTAGTTAGATTATTTTCCAATACAACAGCCAATATATCGTATTATTAATACATTACATGGGCTATACGGGGTGTCCGCTAATTAATAGTACACAGCAAAACTGCAAATTCTTTGGGTAAAAATATTGCGATTTAACCCAACTTACCACGGTCCAAAAGTTAATAATAGCCGAGGTATAGGGTCTCAAAGTTGTAACTTTTATTTCGTTTTGTGACACAACGGCACGAAATTAGGAATTCGGGGATTCCTTGAGGCGAGAACTGGCAATGTAGTCGGGAGTTATAGCCTTAGGGCGTCCTGCAGAACGAAAAGAGCCTGTTTCTCACAGTCGGTCACAGAGATTCTTGAAAATTTTAAAATCTGCCTATCGACGTTATGGATACATTTCTGAATATCGTACGTGGGCCCTGTAGAAGTTTTTCTGCGCGTATACATACACCATATCCCGCATATCTTCGTTAGAAAACTCGTTATCCCTTGGCATTTCGTACTGTCAAACACTATGTGAAACAATTCATGTCATATCAACAAACAATAGCAAAGTTTGATAGTAACTAAGTGTGTAGCGTTTGTTACTGCAACTGCCATCTGATTTAATAACCTTCTATGTCGATAAAAATTTTACATTTGGGAATTTGAAAAGGTGTACTGAATAATTTATACGCAGATATCAGGAAAATGATCACTCGGAGCGGCATCTCTAAATTATACAATTTTGCGTAAAAAAGTGGAAAATACATAATCTCTAACATTTAGAATAATACACAGTGATACAAAAAAGTTATGTCATTTTAGATAGATTTAATGTACCGCGAATGGCTACCTCTACAAGTGGCATCCAAACTAAGGGCAGATTTGCAGTTCTCGCCTCAAAGAATCCCCGAAAAAGTTGTGTTATTATGATAAATATATATATATATATATATATATATATATATATATATATATAATATTTATTTATATCTAAACCTTTATATCTATACTAATATATAAAACACTTACTGACTGACTCACTCATCACACTCCAGCTCAAACCGCTTGAGGTTAAAGGCTGAATACACGTTGATTTTAGGGTATAGAGATTCAATAAGAAGGGATTTTTCAAAACTCAAATTTCAAGGGGGTGAAACCACCCCTTAAATATTACATTACATACATATTTTTATTTAAAAAACGGTCAGTTTTTCGGAAAAACCCTTGAATACGTGTTTTTTAATTAATATTTTTTATTTAAAAACCGGTTAGTTTTTGGAAAAAACGCTTGAACACGTGGTTTTTAATTTATTTTTTACATATTTTAGGATTTTTAAAAAAATCATACAATGTGTCCAAAGAGGTAAAACCATCCCTTAAATATTATAATATATTTTATTTAAAAACACCGTTAGTTATTTGAAAAACGCTTGAACTTAATATATTTTATATTTTATTTTTTTACATATGTTAAATTTTTTTAAAAACCCAGACTGGGTGTCCAAGGGACTGAAACCACCCTTTTAATATTATATTTTTTTATTTAAAAAACGGTTAGTTATTCGGAAAAACACTTGAACACGTGCTTTTTATTTTATTTTATTACATATTTTAAGATTTTTTATGAATTTTTAAAAACCTCGGGTCATTGATTACTTTTTGCGATTTTTCTTAAACCGTCTGCTGAGCTTGTGTCAACAGCTTGATTTTAAAGTGCAAAGGTTCGATAAGAAGGGATTCTTCGAAACTCGGTTTTCAAGGGGGTGAAACTACCCCTTAAATGTTTATAGTGAACTCGAAAGTTGTCAAAATAAAACCGAGATAGAACGAGCTGTGATAACTCTAGCTTTATTGGAAAAATTTACTGCTGAACAATTGACATACTACTAAATAGATGTAGAGTTCCCCCTCATAAGTTAACTTTAAAAGTGGGGGCACAGTGATGGTTATTCGAAATTTAAAACCACCAAAATTGTGTAATGGAACTCGGCTACATGTTAAACAATGTAATAGAGTCTATTATTATTTCTGGCCCTGGTCTTGGAGACACAGTTTTTATACCACGTAGCCCTTTAATTTTATTCCATCAGACTATCCTTTTCAGTTTAAATGTGTACAGTTTCCTTTAAAGCTTTGTTTCGCTATCACAATTAACAAAGCCCAAGGGCAATCCTTAAGTAGAGCTGGAGTAGACTTGCGCAACGGTTGTTGTTCCCATGATGAAGTCTATGTTGCATGCTCTAGAGTAAATGTAGTTACAGGTAGAGGAGGAAGGAACAAACATGGTTTATAAATAGGCAGTGCCTTGAGGTAGGATTTAAGTACCTCTATACATCCCGTTCATTATAGTCACATACCCGAACGAAGTCGCGGGTACCAGCTAGTAAATATATATATATATATATATATATATATATATATATATATATATATATATATATATATATAGGGTCCCAAAATGAAGGGTCAATATTATTTTTACTTACATCAAATATTTATAATCTATGGCATTATAGGAGAGTTAAATGCCATATAAACATATCGAAAATTGCTCCGTTAGGGCCACAGCCGAATGAGCCCCTGTGAAGATGATTTTTTCTAAATATTTTTGATACGTTTAAAGTCCAGCTTACGAAATTTGGATATTTTGGTAAGTGTTACGCTGAGTTAAATTCTGAACTCAAAAATATTAGTACTAAATCAGGAGCATTATGAATGGGAGGGGGAGAGGGAAAAGTAGCTATTGACGTCCATACATATTTATTTTTTTTATTAAATCAAATTGGCCTCGTGTTTACAGTTCATCAAGCTGTTGCTATTTTTTTATTTGTGCTAAAAGTTTAAAAGATTTATATCCTTTCATGCTAGTCGACCAGTGAACATAATTATAGCTGCCAGCCGGCCGTCGTTCATTAATTTGAAATCTAAATTAGTATCACATCCCGCGACCCGTAACATTCAGATTTTCTCTCCACGCCGGCGTGGTCCGGCGCGCCATGGAGTGGCGATCTGTCCGAAACAAACCAAGTGTGTCGACCGACCAATATGTACGGG
This sequence comes from Kuschelorhynchus macadamiae, assembly GCA_030620095.1. Lineage (NCBI taxonomy): Eukaryota > Metazoa > Arthropoda > Insecta > Coleoptera > Curculionidae > Kuschelorhynchus > Kuschelorhynchus macadamiae. The sequence goes on along the minus strand of JAUTXW010004553.1, from coordinate 50,677 downwards.
ACGGGATGTCGGAAGCAAAACAACAGAATCCTGTTAGGTTAAAACTGTGCATTTATGTTTATAATGTACAGGGTGTCACATCTTCGTGATATATATGTCCCATATTAGTAAAAAAAGAAAGGAGCTGTTTTCAGGACCCTGTAACTCAAAAACCAAAGTATGTCTTGCTGTAATTAAATTATTGCAGTAATTAAATTAGTTACAACGAATGGACCTATAAGATGGTCTTCAAGGTTTGTCCGTACTGAATTTTTTTCTTAGGGGATATCTAGAAATAAAAGTTTACGTAACTCGTCACTGAAATCTACGCGAAAAAATCTATAAAATTCAGTTTTCACCTTTCTAATAAGTTTCACAAAAAAAGTAGCACAGTGTCGCGAAAACCCCTTCAATCTGTCTTTACTAATATTGAAGATACTTCACCAATACAAAGAAAATGACACACCCTGTAGAGTGATTCAGAAATCATGAAACTGGCGTTATATTTCTGTTATTTATAGAGACAAGAAAGAACTTTAAGTACGAAACTTGTGGAAATATTTGTGATGTTTATAAAAATTTTAGTAAAAAAACAACTGACTATGGAATTTTAAAAAATCTGATTCCAATTTATAAAAAAAACTATTACATTTTTGAATTATATGCAAAATTCTAGACAGTTTTGATATAACGTACACTATGCCTGTCTTCAGTTATTTGTTTTCCAGATATTCACGTTTCAGGATTGACAATTTCGAACTTTGAGGGCCTGTAAAATATAAACGGTTCGAACTTAACAGTTGAAAATAGGCATACGGTATGTTATGTCAAGTTGGCCAAGATTTGTGCTTAGAATTAAACAATTTAGTGAAATACAGATGTTGCATTTTAATTAAGGATTTTGTAGTAATTTTGTGTGATTTTTTTTTTAAATTATTGTTAACTGGTTTTTCAATAAACTTTTTATAACATCGCAAAAGTTTCATGTTTATTTTTTTTCTTATCTCTACGAATGTGGATCACAATGTATAAGGTGTCTCACTACATTTAGACTCGTCATATATATTTGGGGGGTCGCCGGGGGTCAAAACTTATATTTACCATTTCTGAGGAAAAAAGGTAATTCTTGAAAATTCGAAATTTAGTTGCCACAATTTATCGGGAAAAATGTCCAGACTTCCAAATGATAGAACATTAATTGTGTCAGCATCAAAGCGTACAAGAGACAGGAAGCGTATTCCAGCGAACTAATTTCATAAAGAATTGTAAGACAACTAATTTCATAAGAATTATAAAACAAAAATAAACAAAATCAATAAGCTTTTAATAACTCGAACCTTGGCAGTGAAACGTTTTGATAATGGAAGGCGACACAGTCAAAGTCAACACTTTTAGTAATATGTTAGTTATCGAAGGAGTTTGACATAGAACTGATTCATGAGCTGTTTACCTATTGCGTTGTATATATTTATTAATATTATTATGGAACCCTCACACTGCTTATGGAAAGTGACCTTCGGCGAATCTCTAATTTTTTTTATATAATGTTCTGACCAAAATTCTCATGGCTACAACCTAATTCTATAACTGTTATATATAAGATATAAGGTGTTTCACTTTGCCCAAACCCTTTGTAAAATACACGTGAAAAACAGGATGCCACGAAATATGTGTTTTGCCTATATTTAACATATAATTCGTATCCCCATATGACATATGTTACTTCCTTTAGTAAGAAAAAGTTATATATGAATATAGATTCTTAAATGCTTCGTTCTCGATATACAGGGTGTTATATAGTAAAGATTATTTTCCCTGTATCTTAGAAACAAAGTGTTTCGGTCCTACATCCACAAAAAAACTTTTTTGTTATTTTGGGAAGTATTATACTTTAAATTGAAAAAGCTAATTTCGTGTCATTCTGTTTTCTCCATTTATTTTATATGGGGTTTGGGCAAAACCCTGAACGTTAACAACGAGTCATAGGATTAGGTTGTGCCCACGACAGCTTTGGTTCTGGGCACCTACTCCATTATATCAAAAATTACAAGAAAAGTAATTTTCCGTATACAGTGTCACTGGTATTTTTAAGGTGCCTGCCGAGATGCTCCTACATAATATTATGGTCGGTTGAATTTTTTTTTAGGAATTAATTTAAGTCATATATGATCGGTTTTTGTGTATGTTTTCAATCAGTAAGAATAATTATTAAAATCAGTATATTTATGTCTACGCCAATTTGCTGGAATAAATTCGGTGGACGACAATTTGACGGGTAAAATTTTGGTGGATACGGCAATTTGCCGAAAGTAAATTTGGCGTATACGATAATTTGGCATAATATTTTTTTAACAATCCTCTCAATTTTTTAACAAAATTTGAAGTAAATCGGGTAAGTAGTTTTTTAGCTATACCGCGAACTGTCAGACAGACAGACCGACGGATGTGAAAAAACTCGTTATTTTTTTTTTGTATCTAGAAACCCAAAACGCATCTTCAATTCGTACTACAATTTTACCAGTTCATCTCTATATTACACTTAATTCTTACACAAAATTTTAAATCAATCTAATAAATGATGTTTGCAGGCTTATTTTTAAAATTGAGATAAATATTACCAATTTATTCCTATGAAATACTTCATTTTTGAAAATATTTTTTTCTAGTGATATTTTTCTTAACATTTCACTAGGCCGCCATTTTGTTCCGCTTTATTGGATTTTTATCAAAATATGACTTGGTTATCCCCATATGACCCTTAATTTTTTAAATTTGAAGTCAATCGGGTAAGTAGTTTTTTAGCTGTGCCCCGACAGACAGGCAGGCAGACAGAATTGAGAAAACATGTTTTTTGGCATTAGGGACTCTAAAACATGAAGATGTGTAAACATCTGGGAGGTTGATTTTTTTATATATCAATAAAGTAAAGCTATAAGTATCATCATCAATAATTTTATGATGATACTAATTTTTAATTGAAGTGTTAATGTTAGAGGATGATATGGTCCCGCCAAAATATTAAAAAAACAATTTTTAACAAAACTAAAAGAAATTAATCTCCACAAGAAAAATACCTCTTCTTCTCCGTCCAAATTGTCAGGATCCCATTATATTTACTTAGAAGCAGTCAATACAATTTAAAGCAAAAAATAGCTTTATTTTTAACATCTTGCTTATTTAAAAAGGCAGAATTGCTCCTTCGCTAGTAAGGTAAAAGTAATAAAATTAAAAAAAAAAATAGAATCGACTTAAATAAAAGCACTAAAAAGTAATTAATAATATTTTATTGCACATTGAAAATTTGACTTTATGAAGTAGACATTAAATTAATTCTTAATTACTTAATCATAAACAGACATATATATATATATATATATATATATATATATATATATATATATATATATATATATATATATATATCACATTAAATAGACACAGTCTTTGTTATTTTGACACCGAATTCATAAAGTAAAATTTTCAATGCGGAGTAAAATATTTTTTTTAATTTGTGGTGTAAGTCTGTTTTTTTAAAAATATATAGACAAATTTTATTTCATCCTTTTAGTTCTATTTATAACAAGGTTTATGTTTAAAAGTCTATATTTTAGAGGTCCCTAATAAAATAAACAAGTAGGTTAGGTTAGGTTAGAATCACCGTGTTATAAAAATTGTCAAAATTTAAAAAAAAACTCAACTTCATATCATTAAAAATCCCGAAAATTATATTAAACAAGATATTAACATGTGTACTTTTTCCTGATGATATGGTGAACGCAATATATGTTGCCTTCGGCGCGCGCTAAAAATTTCATCCAAATTGATCAAACCATTGCGGAGTAATCGATGTACATATATCAAAAAAATACATAGGGTCAAATTGGTAACCTCCTTATTTTTTCAAGTCGGTAAAAAACAAATACATTTAGTGTCACGTTACTTTACTTATAAGTCAACAAGATCATGAAAATCTATCAAATAGTTGTTGAAAAACTGCTGCTCAAATTTCGGCGAAATAATGAGGTGTTCCACAGTTTATTTTAGTGGTATTTGAAACAAAACTGTTAATAATGTTAAATAACTCCAAGCATAATATTGCATTTAAAAATCTTATGCAAAAATTCGTGAGAATATGAAACTGAATAATGAGTCTTCTGTAATAAAAATAACAATTATTTTAAATCACCACAGTTTTTTTTGTGTAATTCTTAGAATACATGACACCATTTGGGACGTACAGGTTGAATCTCATATCGTGTGAATATAGGGGGCATGAAATTATTTCTGCTTATTAGCTAATTAAACAATATTAAGAGGAACTTGACAGATATACATATGCTACGGTAAAAAAGTCATTTGGCAACGCTTCAAGGATCCATTCGTACTTAAAATTCAATTATATTTTTCCGGCCGTTTGGATAAGTAGCTTTTATATTACCAGTAGTAATATGGTTTTCTTCTTTTTCTAATTTTTAGTAACGTTAGTATACATAGATTTTTATTCATCATTTTACTAGGCTGTATGCAGGGACGTAGACCGAAAATAAATCGGGCGGCAATATTATACAGGGTGTCCTGAATTGCAGTATCCAAACTTTAACAGCGCATTCTGCATTCAAAATAAGCCCTAATTTTCTATATAAACATATATCGGCAAATGCTTAGTTTTCGAAATACAGGGTGTTAAAGTTTTAAGAAAAAAATTGTTTTTTAGTCATAACTTTTTTATTACTTTGATATTGTTATTAAATTTGGTAAACAGCCTTGAAGTAACAAAAGGCATTTTTTGATTTGAAGTATTTTTTAATTTTTCATCAGTGGCGTCCGTACGGGATTTTTTATTGAATATTCTTGAAGAAAAAATGGTACTCTACTGCTTTTTCTGAAAACAAAAATCATTCCTAAAATCCCCACTCAGTTTGGAGCAAATTTGATCCCTTGTCTTTTTTTCGTGCGGTCGGTATAAGGATTTCGAGTAAAAAACTAAAAACCGTTTTTATGTATGGCGTAGTTAAAATTTACATTATTGTTAATTTCAGTAGCAAAACCTTTAAGGTGGGATGGTAACAGCAAGTTTTTAAAATTATTTGGTTTCCGATATTTATTTCATGCATTCCGGGTGAGTTCATAATTTCTAAACAACGTATGTAGGGTTTCTAAAATAAAAGCTTGTCTGACAACTAAGGAGAGATGACGTCATCGACCCGTTGTAATGGAGATTTGCATTATGTTTGGGTTATCAGGGTGACATCGCAGAAGTTAGCAGGCAACCTATTAAAATCTAATGTCCTTGGTACTTACCATCATTCCTTCATTGTCGACTCTTGGTATGCCATGATTGCATTTTTGTGATAATTGAACAATTGCTAGGTTCGTCTTTAAAGTATGACAGCTGAGTTTATAATTCTAAAATCGTCGATTCATTTTGTAAAACGGTAATTAGAATTAATTCAATTTTGAAGATGATACTTTATTTTACAGAAACTACTCTTTATTAACTAAGTTCGTAATTAATTTTACAAAAACTAGAATTCATAACTTTAATTAATTTAGATCGTGAAAAAGATTTATAGAGCACTTTAAATATCATTAAGGATTAATGTGGGCCTTAAAATTCACAATAATTGCTCAAAATGAGCTCCTCTAACTTCGACACATTTTCGGCATCTGTTCTTAACTGTGTCAGTGGCATGGCGTATAAAATTCGTAGTGGCTCGCAAAGTTTCACAGGCTTGCTCTATCCTTAGAATCAGTTCTTCTCTTGTATGAACTGGTCTGGAATAAACTAAATTTTTCAAATAACCCCACACAAAGAAGTCGACAGGTGTGAGGTCAGGGGAACGTGGTGGCCAGGTTGTAGCTCCTAATCGTCCAATCCACTGTTCTGGATAATTATTATTTAACCACTCGCGATTTACAAGTGCAAAATGCGCGGGAGCCCCGTCCATTTGAATTCAGAATTCGTTTCTAAGATTTAGAGGAATATTTTCTAGATATTGAAATAACTCATTTTGCAGAAAATCATTAAATAACTGTCCATCTAGGCGTGGTGGTAGAATATGGGGCCCGCAAAAAATTTCATTTATTACACCACACCAAACATTAACAGAAAATTCTTGCTGAAATGTTCTAGTTCGTACAACACGTGGATTGTCATGGCTCCAGATTCGTAAATTATGGAAATTTACTGAGCCGCTTCGGGTAAATGTAGCTTAAAATTTTTTTTGAAAAGTTCTCGTCTTCCTCTATTTGGCGCAAAAACCAATTGCAAAAACTGACACGTTTTTCGGCATCACCACGTTGTAAGTTTTGAACTGGCTGCATCTGAAATGGCTTCCTGTGATCTTTCCTCAAAACGCGATGAACCTTATTTGTAGAAACAAAAACTGCGTTGCCTTGTAAATTATGAGCTGCTCTTCGTAGGCTTAATGTCCTATCGTTGTCAAACTTATTTAAAATTACGTTTCGATATTGTTCATTTCTCCTACCTTCGTTTCTCGGATTCTTTTTGAGTCCAAAATTCCAAAAAATTAAATGCGTTTTAATGAAAACTTGTTTGCAAGGTTATCTTCTATTTGGAAATCTTCGTTGGTATTCCCGTACTGCTGCATTTGCATTTCCATTACAGAAACCATAAACGAAATGAATATCAGAATACTCAAAGTTACTGAATAACACCATTTTGAAATCACTAGTTAGACTGATAATTGCCTTTTTGTATAAACTGTAATGTACCTGACATTTATTTACTCTAAAAACTCAAATGTCACACTTTAAAGACGAAACTAGCAATTGTTCATTTGTCACAAAAATGCAATCATGGCATACCAAGATGTTAAAGGTTTTGCCACTGAAATAATTAACAATAATGGAAATTTTAACTACGCCATACATAAAAATAGTTTTTAGTTTTTAACTCAAAATCCGTGCGTCGCACGAAAAAAAGGCAAGGGATCAAATTTGCTACAAACTGAGTGGGGATTTTAGGAATTTTGAAATCACTAGTTAGACTGATAATTGCCTTTTTGTATAAACTGTAATGTACCTGACATTTATTTACTCTAAAAACTCAAATGTCACACTTTAAAGACGAAACTAGCAATTGTTCATTTGTTACAAAAATGCAATCATGGCATACCAAGATGTTAAAGGTTTTGCCACTGAAATAATTAACAATAATGGAAATTTTAACTACGCCATACATAAAAATAGTTTTTAGTTTTTAACTCGAAATCCGTGCGTCGCACGAAAAAAAGGCAAGGTATCAAATTTGCTACAAACTGAGTGGGGATTTTAGGCATGATTTTTGTTTTCAGAAAAAGCAGTAGCGTACCATTTTTTCTTCAAGAATATTCAATAAAAAATCCTCTACGGACGCCACTGATAAAGAATTAAAAAATATTTGAAATCAAAAAATTCTTAAAACTTTAACACCCTGTATTTCGAAAACGAAGCATTTGCCGATATATGTTTATATAGAAAATTGGGGCTTATTTTGAATGCAGAATGCGCTGTTAAAATTTGGACACTGCAACTCGGGACACCCTGTATATGAAAGGTGTTAACGCGTTGTTAAGAACTATAACATAGTAGAAAAAGGAATTCTTTGGGATGAACCTTAAAACAAAATGGAATTTGGCTAACCGGTAGCACATGTTTTTGACTTAGGCCTTCATCAGTACAGTTAACTAGTTGGGAGACGAGTACAACTAGTGTCAAACTGCTTTGAAAAGTTATTAACAATTAGGATTTTATTTAGTTTTTTTGCAGATAATTCCGAAACTATTAACATTTAAGAATTTATGAGATTCTTAAAGATGAAGAAGTTTCCAATAAAGTCTGGACTCCCGGAACACTATCTCTGTTATTAATAACTTTAATTCAATGTTAAATTTGGCGCGGCGAGCGCTAAGCTCTTATGATGTTCCAAAACGGGTCGTAACAGGTAAATGAGTTTGGTACTATTAAACATTAATTTAAAAATTTAATACAACTTGGTACTATCCAGACATTTGAAGGAACATTATCTCGCTGTTTTTTCACTAATTATCCATAAAAGAAATTGATTAAATAAGAATTGTTAATTAACATTTTGCTTTCGTTTATATTTTAAGTCGAAAAATTGACAAAAGACATTAAAATTATTTCTCTTCGTGGAGATTTTATCACAACTATAATATATTAGATTATGACTTCGCGATGTTTTTAATGGTTATAACTTATAAGTTATTAATTTATTGAAACTAACAAAAAATATAAAGTTATTTGTTAGCTTCAATAATTAATAACTAATGGATTATAACAATTAAAACATCGCATGAAAAAACAAGGCTGCAACACCATCAGGACCAGGTCCCTTATTTAAATCGACATTAACCAGTCTCTTAAGAATTTTATCGATTTCTAAAGAACGAACCAAGCTAATGTTGGAGCATTCAATGTACTACATTATCCAGATGGAACTGCCGGCTAGTATTATGTACATTACCCTCATAAATAGATGTGAAGTGATCCGCAAATTAATTTGCAATGTCATTCTCATCTGCACTGACATATCCCGAATCTCATCCCTAGTTTTATTATGTACTAGTATTCATAATTGTAATCTGTAAAAATCTACGATTTTATGTCATGCATTCAACATTCATAATGTACTCCTTAAAATTACTAAACATGTTGTAACTCTCGAGTGATTCTGACAATTTATACTGCCTATGACACTTTTTCTTTCTTAAGTATGTTTTGTTTTAATTCCTCATTAAACCAAATAGGAAACTTAAAATTACTTTTTACGACTTTCCTGGACACATACATTTCAACAAGCTTTTAAAATATAAAAACAATGTTAAGTAAAGCGGGATTGTGAATATCACAAGCGAATAATACTAGAATAAGCACATTTGGTAGACAAACTATAATTATTTCTAAAAATTAATTTATTTTTGGTTAAATGTATTTGTTGTACTTAAATAAATTGATACTTCATGTCTAAATAAAAAGTAAATATTGTTTATATTGAAAAAAAAGCTCATCAGATGAGTGTAAAGAAGAAATAGAAAAATATGCTGCGGCCATTGTTTGTTGCGGGTTATTGTTCATAAACAGAAAAATATTGTTCAAAAACATAAAAAATGGGTCCATGAAATTAACTTCAAGAGGGAACCATTGGGAAAATATCACACGTTAGTGAATTTGCTTATTAAATTCTATTAGCAAATTTTCGTCCTATTTTTTCTATGCAAAGCGTTTGCTTACACAAATAAAAATGTATTGAATGTGTCACGATGTCTGACGCTCTGAGAAAGATCTGATTGATCCAGATTTCATCACACACATCGCGTAAGATGGCGCCACGTAGCATGACATCAGATATATGTAAACATGATAAGTTTAAATGATTTAAAAATTTAATTTATGCAACGTTGCGTAGCGTCACATCAGAGAAATGTGACCCGGCTTAATTTACATTTGGTAAATCTATGGTTGCCGTATTACGTGCAGTCAATGCTGGAATTAGTAAATAATTTGGAACTTTGCCTAAAACCCCTAGGCAATGTATGGTTTGCCTATATATCAATATATATATATATATATATAATAGCCTAATATATCATTAAAAATATTAGAAGTTAAAATTGAATTGGTGGGCGTGTATTTGATCGACAAGAAGTTTTAGCTTTCTATCTAAATCATAATATTTTAAACTATTTAAATCATACATTCAAAAGTGAAACCTAAATTTGCTTATGGTTGAACCTACATTGTAATTCATACGTTCTCCTATTTTCTTTACTCGGCCTAGCTTCGTCTCTCTCCCGCTACGATGGAATCATTACATCAGCGGCCAAGTCCATTGGTTATTACGTCAATGGAAACATCTCTATTTTCTATTATTCCATGATAATCTGGTAACCATTTCCTCTGAAAAATCAGCCGTTTGATGACGTGCAACGGTTTTTATATTGTAGGAACTATATTCAATCTACTAAATCTACCTGTATGCAGGGTCATTCCTACTGAAAATTAAGTACCCGTCTTCTGTAAATAGTTTGCCAATATTAACAGTGAATTCTTTACTTTCAACTTCCTTGTAAATAAGCCTAATTCACCTTTGTAAATGTTAACTAATCATAATTTTGGATCCGCTTAGTAGGTAGTAATTAACATCGTTCTAATTAAAAAATAAAAAAAAATTATATTCTGTGATATAGAGCTGTTGTGCTTTTCCTTATCTCGTCGTACGCTTAGTACTAATCAGATACCTGTACCCGTATTTCTTTAATCGCTTAATTCTGTCTAGGGGCACTTTTTAGATTTTCCTTCCTACTTGTTCGCCGATTAATTATTTTGCACGTGTCTTAAATTTATTTTCCCTTAATCGGATCTCCTTATCTAAACAAATTTCTCTAGATAGTAATTACAGGTACGTTACATTTAACAACGCTCAACAATAATTTTAATTTAAAAAATCATGAATAAATTTTTTGTTAATATGAATTTACAGATTAATGCTTAAACTGAGGACCAAGAATTATCTGCTAATTGACCATCAAAAAAGGGTACATGTTAACTGAGGATCACAACAGGTTTTGGTATTAAATAATTATTTGAGGCATTTTTTCTTGACGAACTGTTTAAATAAGTTTTGAAATATTGCGTTTTCTTGCCGAATCGATGACCTCAGACACGAAACTTTTTAGTACGCTTTGCAAGGTTGCCTGAAAACCGTTTCAATACAGTAAACTGACAAATTTATTCGGATTCTAACTGCAGATAGTTTCAAATTTAGTTTGTTGCTTGAAATTATTATTAATTACGAAGAAAGTTTTTCGATGGCCTAGAGAAACTGAAAACTACAATTAATAAAATATTAATTACAAAGGAAGAAAAAAAAAACATTTGTGGGAAAATAGGAATTGAATAAAGACAGCTGGCGTTACAACAGATGGGGCCCTACATATGGAGGTAATAGATTTTTACTCCAAGGTATAGCTTTTCCAAATATATTCCCTTTTGTTCTTAAATTGGTACCTTCTCCAATAAATTGTATTCTATTTTCTTGCGGAGTAGCCAAATCCACTAAAATGAAAATAGTTCTGTCGAGTTTATCTCTATTTAAATTTTGTCCTCGATAACGGGATCAACTAAATATGCTGCATTGTGTGTATCTGTACACGACATTTCGATCCTATTCGATATGTTTTCAAATAGTGTATTTTCTTCTACAATCAGAAATGGACTAGTAGAAAGCAACAATAAAATAATCTTTCAATTTATATAATTTGTGTCTCACATACGATAGACAAGCATTTGTATTTTCCATGAAAGTAATTAATCGCACAGTAAGATAAAGAATTTTTTTTTTCGAAGCTACAATCTCTACATCGGGTTTACTATTGCCTCTCTTAAACCCTGTTTATTAAATTGAATGCTTTCAAAGCATTGTAGTGTGCTTCCACATCTCCTTTTAAGTGGGAGTTTTAATGATTGAGGTTTGTTTCCTGTTCTTGTTCTTCTAACAGAACTGCATTTGGAATATATTTAAACCTAAAAAATTTGACAACATCTTTACAAGTTTACAAGTAGTTCGTCAGGAGTGATCACGAAGAGTTAATGACTCCATATCCTTCATCAGCAAATTCAAAGAATGTGATACACAACCATAAGTTTGTAAAGAAAGGTAGACTGTCTGAAGTTCACACCAAGTTGCCCTTATGTTGGTGGTATTATTCGTTATCAGTGCTACAACTTTATAACTTTGGATTACTCAGAACTAATATATACACCAGTATAGCGTGGCTTTTGTGGTAAAGAAAAGTCAAAGATGAAATCTCCCTTCATGACATTTTACCATGTAGTATTTTCGAATCCGTCACGATACCTTGTGAAAAATTGCTTTCGACTAGGTACTTTCAATGAAGGTCTACATGATTTAAAAAAAGAAATCCATTTTTTGCTTTCAAACAGTGAAAGGACACAATTCGATGAATATTTGGCTTCACTAAAATTTTTTGCCAATGAGATTGTTCGTTTGGACTCATGTAATATAAAAAAAATCTGATATATATATATATATATATATATATATATATATATATATATATATATATATATATATATATATATATATATATATATATATATATATATTGATATATATATATATATATATATATATATATATATATATATATATATATATATATATATATATATATATATATATATATATATATATATATATATATATATATATATATATATATATATATATATATATATATATATATATATATATATATATATATATATATATATATATATATATATATATATATATATATATATATATATATATATATATATATATATATATATATATATATATATATATATATATATATATATATATATATATATATATATATATATATATATATATATATATATATATATATATATATATATATATATATATATATATATATATATATATATATATATATATATATATATATATATATATATATATATATATATATATATATATATATATATATATATATATATATATATATATATATATATATATATATATATATATATATATATATATATATATATATATATATATATATATATATATATATATATATATATATATATATATATATATATATATATATATATATATATATATATATATATATATATATATATATATATATATATATATATATATATATATATATATATATATATATATATATATATATATATATATATATATATATATATATATATATATATATATATATATATATATATATATATATATATATATATATATATATATATATATATATATATATATATATATATATATATATATATATATATATATATATATATATATATATATATATATATATATATATATATATATATATATATATATATATATATATATATATATCTATATATATATATATATATATATATATATATATATATATATATATATCTATATATATATATATATATATATATATATATATATATATATATATATATATATATATATATATATATATATATATATATATATATATATATATATATATATATATATATATATATATATATATATATATATATATATATATATATATATATATATATATATATATATATATATATATATATATATATATATATATATATATATATATATATATATATATATATATATATATATATATATATATATATATATATATATATATATATATATATATATATATATATATATATATATATATATATATATATATATATATATATATATATATATATATATATATATATATATATATATATATATATATATATATATATATATATATATATATATATATATATATATATATATATATATATATATATATATATATATATATATATATATTTCATTTCCCCATTTTGATTGTTACGTGCAATGAGGTATAGTCGTGGAAATACACCAAGTCAAGAAACAAATGACTGAAACTTTTCTAGTAACAATCTGCACGTATATTCTTCTTTCAGAGTGTTTTTTATGAGGGATATTCAGAACATAAATCTAAGAGTGCGACTATAGATATTTAGTGAGGGTGTTTAAAATACTACTCTCAGAAATTACAATCAAATAGGAACAAGATAATCAAACTATTCAAAAATCATGCTTGAAAGTGAAAAATCGCTGATTTTTCGGGCGCTAAAAAATTCAGTCTTTTTTTATTTCAGCAATATATATATATATATATATATATATATATATATATATATATATATATATATATATATACGACCCCAGTCGTCTATGTACTAGACCAAAGGAATAAGTAAGAGATATTTATTTTTGTTACCTAGTATTTATTGAAGTGATATAGATATGCGATATTGATAATTCACTGTTAATACCACATACTATCAAATAAACGTAGTAGCATTTGTTGAAGTTATGTTACATGCAGTAAATATTAGGTGACAAAAATAAAACTATTTTAAATACGCACTTGGTCCGATACATAGATGACTGGGCTCCTATATATATGTATAAAGAATCTACAAACAAAACTTTTTTTTTGCGTGATTGACTTTGCGTATATGACTATTAATGTAGTTTATTTTTGTTAAAATTTTTTTTTATCATATAGTTCTGAAGTTCTTTTTTTGTATTGTTTTTATTCGGCAATTTATTTATTTGACAGTTGTGATAGCTAGTGTTGTCCATCGCAATAACACGATTTTTTGGAATATTTGGAAGAAGGCGATTTTTAAACCAATTTTCAAATTATATTGCATCTGTATGTTGATAATAATCCAAAGATGAATTGGCTATGTTCTTCAAACGTAGTAATAAAGAGTTTGGGATAAAACCATTTTCTGAACCCGCATGCAAAATTCTAATTATCTGTCCTTTATTTGAGGGAGTTTTGGTTTGGCACTTACTTGTGGAATCGTTTTTTTTGGGGATGTGATGGGTATTAAACCATGTTTCGTCAATATATATGATTGGACGATTTTCTGTCCTATATTGCTGTATGGAATTTAAATAATCCCTACGCCATACTTCTAATGCTGGGAATTAACATTTGCTTTTTATTTACGGTTCGATATTTAAAACTCATTGCTTTAACAATTCTCCGGAGGATTGTTCTGCTACATGAAATTTTGTCTACTGTGAGTATCTTTTATAGAGAATCTATCGTAGGAATCATTTGTTTATTCTAGATGTCATACATTTTTCTTTGAATTAACCCTTTATTAGCTTCTTCAATACTTCTAAATTTGCCAATGTCGGGCCGTTGTTTCCTTGGTGTAATTATTTTATATTTACGATATTTACAGGAACTTTAGTTAAAAAAGCTCGTTTCGTCCGAACTATTATTTTGATTATACCCTTTTCTTTTTAAAGAGATAAATAAACGTTTTTTTACAATTTTCTAGGCGGCCTCTAGGGATAAATGTTTTTTTTGAAATACCACTTCTGGATGCACTCTTACCATAATGCCCATGGACGGCATATTTTTTTAAAACTTCATAACACAATAACAGCTCTCTAACTTTGAACAAATAACAGAAATTTTAATAAATGCACAGTTTGACAAATAATTTTATATTAGTATTTGCAGTTAAACATTTTAACATCCAGATCTGTATCCGGGTAGTCAATATCTATAGGGTTTTATGGCTAAGGATACCAGATAAATTTTATTGCAGCTAAGAAATTAGGAATAATTATGAAACGGGTTTTACTCATAGAGACTAACGCGTTCTGATAGTTTGACCCTAAAAAGACAACCGAAAATGACCTTTTGTTGTTCCTTCTTCTACGTACAGGCATGGCAATCATACGGGGGGAACCTGAAAAAAAAAACCTTTCGACTGGGAAATTAAAGGAGACAAAAATCCTAGATGCGTTTCTGCCTCGCAAGTATCGAATTATTGTATTATCGTTCGAAAAGTCGAAAAAAAGTTATGGGAAATTTCGGTAATTAATTTCGTTTTTCTCGTGGAAACGTGACTTTTTTACCTTACCGCACCGAAATCATGAAACTTGTTTTTATTTTCACAGTTTTCTCGTATTTCCTGCAGTAATCTATTATTAACTTCAGAATTGTATTTGCTAAACTGATCGGACTTAGCCACGATATAGGTTCATGTTTTAGCTAAAACTACCGAAACTTGCAGATTGGAGGCTTAAACGGTTTCAGAGATAGATTTTCTTGTAAATCAAAAGACGAGTTCTGTCTTTCGAAAATTGTAGGATTATGCGGCCCTATTGTTAAAAAACTCTTTGGCGGACAGATATCTAATTTATCTAAAGTTTTTTGATAGATTTTCAAAAAATACGATTTTTTTTAGAATTTTCTGATTAATTTTTATTTACGAATGGTATTGCGTGGAGAATTCCCCGAAAATAAAAATAATGAACCCTATTTAATTTTTTTATTTATTATAAAAAGTACAATGATTATGTCAACGTCATCATAGTTTCAATTTTATATTTCACCTACTGGCAATTTTTAGCAATTCGGCGAAAACATCACGCTTCATATTTTACATACATTATACATTTTTATACATGAGGTGAATTCTCATCGAAATATGATATGCCTTGACGTCAATGTCTTATCAAGTAGATTTATATGCAAGGAGAATTTTTTCTTAATGTACCCCAGCTAAAATTTTCTGAATTACTTATAACTTGCGATATTTGACTGGATAAATAAAGATAAAATTCAGATTTTTTTACGAATTATATTAGCTTTTTGCCGATATTTTTAAAAGCTCTCTAGATCAAGTGTTAAACAGGGCTAGACTCATGCATTTCTAGTGCGAATACTATGTGGCAAAACAAAATTGCGGCCTCATAAAATGTTTAAATAGTCGGTAAAATTCTGGAATAAAACCTTTCTTTTTTTTGAGCAAATTATAAAGGACATAATTTATTTTTTGCAGACTAGTAATGGTATGAAAAACAAATAATAATAATAATAATAATATAGTCTGACCGTCTGGGTACTGCATCCAGCAGTATCGAGGACCCTACGGTAATTTCGTAGTCCGTACTGTCAGCGACGTCCAGCTGTCCGCTGTCCTAAATACCCAATATCCCTGCCCTCCCCACACCCTAGCCAGCCTAAACCCCTCATTACCTTTGAAACCGCACGGAGCAACTAACCTCGGTTAAGTTGTTAAGTGACGCCTCCACGGACCCGAGTTACCTGGACCACCAGGGTCAAATGGTGGCACACCCATGAAAATGGAAAAAGCATCGAGCCTCGGAAAAGAGCCGCTGCCTGGGGATCGCCAGGGCACCTTTGGAGCTACTGCTGAAGGTGACAGCATGCGGGACGGTGGCGGCTAAAGGCTGAACAGGCGGGCCTTTGCCGAAAAAACTGCTACAGCCGAACCTATTCCCGAGAATTTCATCAGAGCCGACATTGTTTGAGACGGAAGTTGTCTGCTCCGATCAGTCAGCTTGCACATATACGGCCATCAAAACAATCATACCAAACTTCGAGAAGACGCATTGAAATACCTACGACAAAACTGGTCGGAACTTCAGATATTTTCGTTATTTCACGACGACGACATGAAGGACTTCGACAACTATTATAAGTTCATGAGCAAAACCACTACATACGGAACGAGCCTAGAAATATTTGCTCTCTTGGAAACCGAGAAGCACATCTTCCATATTTTCTCAAAACCAAGAACAACAAGAACAAAACAGATGTGCATTAAAGAGAGACCAACAATAATAGGCAAACAAACACACAATAAAATGATCTACCTTCTACTAACAGGGGATCCAATGTCGGGACACTTTGAGCTTCTAACACCACAAAACATCAATGCAACAACAAAGCATCGGGCGAGCAGCGTAACGGTCGAGGACGCTGCGGGAAAGGACAGCTCGACCGAAACGATCACGACCAAGCAAAGGAAAATAGACCTACCGAAAGTGTTTTGCCGGCTAAGCTGGCACCTACCAAGGCGGGAAAGGCAACAGCGGATATAATAATAACGACTATCTGCAACTACCAAGGCAGGTAAACCAAGGAAGAGGTTAAAATGGACAGATGAAATGAATCGAACGGTGATGCATTGCTACTACACCGCTACCAAACTTGAGACAATTTCATCAGGATACGGACATAAACTGCATACACTTTTCATAGCACAATATCTAGAATACAAATCACTTATCACAGAACAGAGAGTAATAGATCAAAAAAGAGTCATCACTAAGACCAGTAGGCTCACCCCACTCGCATTGAAAAACATCAAAGCTATGGTAGCTGCTGAACTAAACATTCATCAACCAAACATTGAGGACAGTGGGGCAGATGCCGAACCGATCCCACATACAAACCAGTCCAACTTTGTGCAAGATAATCTGCAGCCTCACTCAATGCTCAGTAGGGGCGAAGCACCCAGCAACAACCCACGACAGATGACAAGCACCATACAGCACACAGGACAAGTGAATCATTCGCCCAAAGCACCATACACACAGCTACACCTCGGACCGTCTCTCACGCAAGCAATCAAAGTAGAAATGAAGTCACATCTAAACAAATGGTCAGGCTCCGATCCTACAACAAGAGATCCTATTCCTCGTGTAATCTTCAAACGGGACACACATAAAATCCTAAAGACCATCAACGAACACATAATTCCCGAGTACATAACATAAATGCGAGCACAATTGAGGACATTCATACAGTGATCTACGCAGCAGCTATAACCACGATAACACAGAACAATCAGAAACTCCCGCCACGACACAGAAACACCAACAACATAAAACCAAAATTCAAATGGCAGATAAGGATAGAAAACAAGATTAACAAAATTAGAAAAGAATTGGGACATCTTACCCAATCCATGAACGGCGACAAGTCAAAAGGTATCAAACAAATTGTAGAGAAAATCAAATCTGCATCTCCTGATTACACGCTTACCGAAATCCTTGACACTCTGAAGCAAAAATTATCTGTGTATGCCGCAAGACTCCGAAGATACAAAAAATCAAATGAAAGAAAGGACGCTAACAACCTGTTTCGAAGAAGCGAAAAACAGTTCTACCAAAAAATCATGAGCAATGAGGAGGCACGAGTAATAGAACCACCGACCAAACAAGAGATCACAGAATACTGGAAAAGTATTTGGTCAGAACAATTACCAGGAGAATAGAACAACATCTAGCACACAAAAACATTCTAACGGAAGAACAAAAAGGGTGCAGGAAAAACAGCCGAGGATGCAAGGAGTAGCTTAGTATAGACAGCGTCATCATGGAACAAACCAGGAAAAATTATAGAAACCTTCATACTGGTTACATAGATTATAAAAAGCCTTTGATTCGATACCCCACAGTTGGCTAACCAGAGTACTAGAATTATATAAAGTCAATAAAAACCTCAGGCAATTTCTTACGCAAATCATGAGTACGTGGAAAACTAAAATCAACCCGAGAACACAAAAAGAGCACATCGAAACAGAAGAGATCTACATTAGACGAGGTATGTTCCCGGGAGATTCACTCAGCGCTTTGTGGTTCTGCCTCTGTCTCAATCCACTCTCAAACACACTGAATAACACAAACTTCGGATTCCAAATTAAACACCAAAAAAATAACCTACACAAAATAAACCATCTCTTGTACATGGATGACATAAAATTATATGCAAGCACAAAGGCACAGCTAAAGGAACTCCTTAAAATCACAGAAACGTTTACCCTGGACATCAACATGGAATTTGGCATAAGTAAATGCAAGCTACTTCATACCAATAAGGGACAGTGGAAAGACCACCCTACGGAGGAAACAATCAACAATGAAACTATAGATAACATGCTCAAAGAAGAAACGTACAGATACCTAGGCTTCCATCAAAGCACCAAAATGAACCACACTCATATCAAATCAGAGCTCAAGACGGAATTTAAAACCAGACTTAGAAAGCTACTAAAAACAAAACTGAATTCCAAAAACCTAACGAAAGCTATTAACACCTTCGCGATACCTATTCTTACGTATTCGTTTGGTATCACTAAACGGTCACACACAGACATAGAAAACATTCACATTCTCATACGCTCTGAATTCACTAAACACAGGAAGTTACATCCCAACGCATGCAAGGGAAGACTCAGTATCGAGAGGAAAGAAGGAGGAAGGGAAATTATAGATATACAATTGCTAAATAAAAGCAAATTTACGAATTCAGAAAATTCTTCCACAGCAAACAAACTAACCTCCACAAGGCAATAGTGAAGGCAGACAAGAATTATACACCGCTCGACCTGTCTCAAACGAGCCACGCAGCAGACGCACACAGTCACATCCAATCACGACTAGAAAAGATGAACACCTGCTCTGAAAAAACACTTCACGGAAGATACAGATACCACATAAAGCAAGACCATATACATAAAAAGCTTTCATATACGTGGTTACAAGAAGGGCAGCTGTTCCCTGAAACATAAGGCTTCCTGCTTGCCATCCAGGACAAAGTCATAGCAACCAGAAATTATCGAAAGCACATCATCAAGGACACAACCATTGAAGACGAGAGGTGTAGGAGATGTCACCAGCACTGTACTGACTTGGTATAACCCGTCAGTATAAAATACAACCACAGGAATACTGTGAGACAGCAAGTCATATTAATAATAAGATAAGATAAATTTGGAAAGTACTTACCTTTGTCGAACGAAATACTGGCTGTGTACCGAATGAATGCTGTAAGGATTATTCCATTCATTCTGGGAGCTATCGGTGAAGTGTCACTTAAACTGATGAGGGTATCAAGACGTTACAACTAGATCTAAAGTTATACTTATCGATGCAGAAGTCCATGGACAGAAGCTATTGGACACATGCAGCCTAGTGCGACGGGTTCTTGGCGATGGGATCTACAGGGCATAAAAGACCAACCCAACTGAACATGGTCAAGAAAGTATTAATGACTGTCCTAAATAAAAACACAACGCCATGTTTACTGCTCACGAGCCGTACACATGATTTTAACCTGCAAAAGCAGAGACATCGGAGAATTATAATAACAATCAGGTTGCAGCCATCATCCATCAGATACTTGGCAGCAACCTTAAACTTCTACATGACAAGAAGCCGTATTATAAATACGAACCACCTCCAGTGCTTGAATCGATCAGATGCACAATGTACTACGACAGATTCATTATAACGAATAAACACATCCTCAACCCTAGACCCGATGTCGTGGTACATGATAAAGAACGCAAGGTTGCTTTCCTCATAGACATAGCCATTCCGAATACATACAGTATTGAGAACACTATCACAGAATAGAAGCGGAAATATCAGGAGCTTCGAGACGAAGTTAAAAACATGTGTAGGCATGAAACCATCACAGTACTGCCCATAGTTCTATCCGCTACTGATAATACCTATAAGACTGCATTCTGAACACTGCGCGCATAATGCGCAAATTCCTGAATCTAAACATGTAGATGAGAATAGTTTGGCATAGCCTGTATCTCATTGAAACTAAAAAGAAATAACAAAACACGTTAAATGACAATAATAAAAGTAATAATAGTAATAAGAATAAATTAATTAAAATGACCTATTACATCTCCGGTCTATTAAATCCTATTCAAGAAAATATCTTTTCGGTATATTTCATCTGCTCCATGGCGATTTAACGCATGAGACCATACATTATTTGCAGTAAATATTATTTTTAAACTCCCCGTTTCATAATGCCATTTAGCCATACTTATTGCATTAAAGTATTAGGGAAATAAGTCGCGGTTTAAAACATTTTTTTATATTTTGGAGTATGAATAGATCTAGATGAACAGGCCAATACTGAGAAAAACTTTTATGCAGTGATTTTATAGTTTCCTGCCTATTTTCAGTATACATACATGTTCTCAAATATTTTGCATATGTCATCCGATGTAACAAAAGCAGCCTTTGCCTTATTTTATTTATTTGCTCTTCCACGAAATAATTCATTTCTACATAAGCAATTTTCATTGCTTCGAATCTAGTTACAAGGCACTGTGGATATGATATTTTTTGCCGTGTTCAATGAATTTTTTCAGATCAATTCGTTTATTTATTTTGCATATTAGTAGAGGAAAATTAAAAAGGAATAAACATATTTACTATGATTTTCTGACATTGACACTGATTAATGACAAAGACAGTTATTTGACGTTCAATAATAATTATTAGGTAAACAGCGGGTTAGGCAGCCGTGACTAGTAAGACGTAGTTAGACATCTGAGTAGGGTTCTCGCACGGCCAGGTTCGGCTCCTGGTGGGCGCATAGACTTTGTTAAATCCTGCGGCCGAGTTTAGAGATAAAATCCATACAATGCAATTGTAAAATGTAACTACATCATGTGCCATCCCATTCACTCCGGTTAGAGTCCGGGTGTGGTCGGATATCACGTGGCGGTCAATCGGGGTTGTAGCTTTGAATAAATAGACAACAGGAAAGAGCCCCATGCACTATTTTAAATTAGCAGGCTTTTGACGGAACTACCATCGCTTTTGCAAATTTAAGCTTCAGTTTTAGCAGTTTATATATAATATTCACATAGTATTAGTATAAAAGCTGGTTGACAAGTTGTGTACGTAACAAACACATTTTTGGTGGGTTGTGTTGTCATGAATACAAATAATGGTGAGTTGTATGGCATGCGATCATTACTCTTTTAAAACTATATCGGAGAAAGGAATTTCGTTCCCCCGGTAAGTGCATTTGTATTGTCGTAATTAAAGAAATTAACTAAACACTTTTGAATCCGATTTGAAGGCAAAGTTTTTATAATGAAAATCATAATTCTTAAAGTGTCAGACAGTTAGGTTAGGAACCAAGTGATATATAAGAAACACCGGCGTAACATTTGATGTATTATTTTGTTAGGCCAAAACATTTAAATTACCTTAAGAATGTTTTAAAGCGAAAATAAAAATGGTTGGAATTCTGAGTTTCTGGAAACAATTTTATGGCACAAAATAAGTTTTAATATCTAACATTATATTTTTTGGGTCTGATACTGTGCTAAAGGGGAAACGGTTTAATTATATTTTTCTACAAAATGTTATTTGTTTAACAATCAGTAAAGACAAACAAAAACATGAAATCCTTTTTTGGAGATACCTATACCTATAGGTACCTATATATTTTTTATTTCTATAAACACTTCTTTTTATTTAGAACGTAATTTAGACTATACTAATACAATTATTTATATTTAGTTATTTATGGCTTGTTGTATCTTAGATGCGTTGATATTTTTTAATTACTTAACTTTTCTAAATAATTTTAGTTACTTAGAAAAAATATAATTTCCTAGTTCTACTAAAAATAACCAATCTGCTTATTTAAAAAAAATCATTAAGTTTTATTTATTAAATTCAAGTAAATTAATAATGTATTAAATTCAAGCTAAATTAATTAAAAGAAAGCAGAATATAAAAGGACAGTCGAAGAAAAAGAAAAAAAATTCCTGCCTTTTACAACTTTTTAAAGCATGATAAACTTTCAAATGAGCTGCAAGTTTTTCCAAATAGGCTCTTCTATGGTTGCGCTGTTAAATTCTTAGTTACAAGTATTTTTTAGTAGCAAGCTATACATCAAATTAATGTAATTATTGGGCACGTGACACGACAGCTCACCACCAAGAATGCGTTCTCGCTATGTTAATTTATTTTGCACAGGCGGCAAAATTACCACTTAAACCCCTGAATAAATATAAGGGTATTTGTACGAAGGGTTATTATGTAAAAAGTAAAGTTGAATAATATCTAAAGTGAGCTATTAAAGACATACATTTTAATGTTTCACCAATTTTTTGTTAAATTGGCACCTGAAATAAGGTATTACACTAATTGGCTTGTTTGATTTAGTCCATACCTTAATTATAATTCTCTTTCAAGAGTTTAAGGTTTCAAATTACTTTCTAAATTTTAATGTAAAATTCAAAGGGGATACGCCACTGAAAACCGGAAACAAGGTGTTGTCATTTTAACGGGCCATCGCTTTGTATCTTGGGACCTTCCCGGTCTTGTCAAAGTCATGGCTAGACTATTTCCTGTAAGTTTGATTATTCAATGGGTTGTAGGTGCAGGTACACACTTGTCAGTCGGTAGGTCTCTTGTCACACACGTTAACACGAGAGCTCGAGGTTGAGGATCGATAGAGTGACCGAGAACCCTGGTTTGAAATCCACGTTAAGCTGTAGGTCCCGTCCAAATTGGCCATAGTAGCGGAAGGGAGATTTAAAATAAACCCAAGCAAGCAGTCAATGTTTTAGTAATTTTAGTGTCAGCCGTCTAAATATAATTGGACAAAGGGGAAATTTGCCTTGGTGTATTTCTAGAACTGCACACGGGCTCAGCTAGTAACTAATAAATGAATCTTGTAATTTATTGCGTTACGTCTTAGTTCTTTCTATTAGCCTAAAAAATCAGATATGTGACCGATTTGATGATACGAGAGCGCGGATCTGTCGAAATAGGTCTGCAATTCGCACAAGATTATTCTGTAAAATGAATAATTTACAAGACTTAATGGTTGCACGTCGTTAATAAAATCTGTTATGCTACCTCATTGTATAATATTAGAAATGCTAATTTTGATTTATGTTAGAACCACTCACAAAAGAAGTGTTAAAGATGTCCTTTCACTTCTATAATCAACCTCTTCAAATTAAAGGGAATGATATTTATGTAAAGTCTTGTACCGTTATTTAAAAATCTAATTTTTTCACTTTACTTTCTTAATTATGCAGGCTATTATTATGTATTCGTTTATTTTTGCAGGGTATTAATACAAATTTGTATCTAGGTCTCCGATGGACATTCCTGGGTATCAGACATTAATTTTAAGGTGTTGGATAATTTTTGTGTTTATTAGAATTTACATGTACGCACGTTCTAATGTGTTCATTCACTTCTTGAACCGTTATAAAAGTTGCAAGTTGCACAACCACAACAGTTAAGTGACATATGAAATATGTCTAGTTCTGTGGCTTTTAGGGAAATGAGGGAACGTAAACAACCGTTTAGATAAGTACTTTTAAAAATACGTTAGTTTACATAAAATGTTTTGCAATAACTAGCGATAGGATATTCAGACACTTAACAATTTAGCGATATCTAATTACTGCTAGTTTACTCTTACTGTATATTGGAATCTATGTATTACTTAGCTTTGTTAAGTATTATATATAAGATAATTATTTTATCTTTGAAGTTAGGGTTTGCCAATCTTGTCCAGTCACTGGAGGTCAAGCAACAGAAAAATTAAGCCATTTTCTTTAGATTATAGGTCTTTGTCGCTTATATAGGAATCAACTGGTAAAATTTTGATAGGGATCCAAGATGGCGGAACAAAATGGCGGTTTAATAAAATATTTAAAAATTCAGCCTGAAAAAACTACTTAATGGATTGATTTGAAATTGTGTGCCATAACTAATTGTGGTATAGAGATCAAATAGTAAAACTGTGGTGCTAATTTAAGGTGGCTGAAACAAAATAGCGGTCAAATAAAATATTTTGTATTGGTAAAAAAATATACTCTCAGGTTTTATATATTTTTATCAATTCCGTTGGTTCCTCTCTATGTCCGTCACTTCGTGGCATAGCTTAATAATTACTCATCAGAGTGACTTCAGATTTTACTAAAAAAATAAGGGTCATATAGGGATGACCTGGTAATATTTTGGTAAAAATTCAATATGCTGAATAAGATGGCAGCTTAGTGAAACGTTAAAAAAAATATTACTAAAAAAACTAATTATCCAAATACTCAAATTTTGCGCGAAAAATCAAGTGTTACATAGGAATGAACTGAAAGAAAACAGCGGCCTACTAAAATATTTAAAAAATCGGCCTGAAAAAACTACTCACTAGATTAATTTCAAATTTTGTGATATAGAGGTAAACTAGTAAAGTTGTAGTTCGAATTTAAATGTATGTCAATGTTAAAACTACTTCTTGAATTTATTTTAAATTATGCCCAAAAATCAAGTGTCGCATAGGTAGAAACTGGTAAAATATTAGTAGGAATCTAGTATGATGGTACAAAATGGCGTCCCATTAATATATTTAAAAAGATAGTATATATGTCTTACTAAATGACTATGTACTGAACTAAAAAAAAGGAAACTTAGGTCACACTTCACTATCCCTAATAAAAGGAAAAATTCATAACGGGCGAAGTTATGGGTTTTTTTTTTAACAAAATCAGCCCAATTACGTAAATTTTATATAAACATTGCTGGTAACAGTATACTAAAGAGCAATTTGTAAAATTGACGGATAAAAGTGGCTGCCATGATATGGCTATTTTAACCTATTTAATTTTCTGTTGACACTTTACCACATCAAAAAAGTTAAAGATTAGACTTTTGCACCAAATATGAAAATTTGATAAAATGGTCAGTTGGTTGGTATTTTTGTTTAGTACTTACCATCAATAAATAATAAATAACATATTTGACAGAATGTAACAAAATAAAGGGAATTAAATTAACCCTTTTGAATTAATTATTATTCTTATTTATTTTTTCTTTTCAGCCCTCTGCAATCCATTCCTCAACTTTTTTCGCTCATTTATACTTTGTGCTACATTGTACCATTGTTTGTTGGCGATCTTACGGATGCTGTTAACCCATCTTATCCCAGGCCTGCCTCTGCTTTCTTCAATTGGTCTCCAGTGCATTCCTGTCAATCGATCCTAATGCCTCTTTCGTCCCAAAGCAAGCTTGTAAAACATCCTCCAGCGTGAGGAGTTTTGGGAATATCGTATTATTATCTTTATATCTATTTTTTCAGTATTCATTATTTCCCAGAACTTGCAATTAATTGTAACGTTCTTTTAGATGCTTCATACGATTTCAGAGTACAGTGGACGACAAATAATTTCAAACAACAGTATTAGAGCATAACCTTACTTTATCACATTTTGGTAAAACCGCCCTTCATATGCCATCACCTAAATGGGTTAAGGTGATGCTCTATTATACTGTATGAAACTATTTGTACTGATTAATTAGTGATGCAGGAGAATTTACATCACATTTTTGTTAAGATGAGAATTATATTCGAAAGAAGCAATAGACTGCCAATTTTTTGTGAAGGCTTAATTCTAATAAAGATATTAAATAAATAGTAAATACAAAATAAATATAATATGACAGCTCCATTGGAAACCAGAACAACTTGAAGTATTCTTGGCATTAATGGAATTAAATTACTGGTTTAATTTTAAGTTAATTCGTGACAAATGTCTCGAATCTTTTCAGATAAGTCATTTTCATAATTTGGACTGAAATTGGCGTCATACATTTTCTTGACAATATGTCCCCAAATGTTCTCCACCGGATTTAAGACTTCTTAAACACCAAGGTAAACAAGTTGTTTTATGGCCGAACCAATCCTTCACTACCCTGGCCTTATGCATGGGGCAATTATCCTCGTGAAACATATAGTTATTATATAAGTGCCGATAGGTGAGCAATAATACCAATAGGTAAGTGATAATATCGATAGGTAGCTCAAAACATCGATAGCTATGAATAACATATTTACAAGCAATTACAGATTTACATGATGATTTGCTCATGCGGTATAGCATTGAACTAGGTAGGTGCGTGCTATCACTTATCGATAGGTAAAATCTAATATCGCCCATCCATATAAATGACTACCAATAATTTCAAGTAACGATTGTAATACCTGCTTTAATTTTAATTTATCCATTTCTTGAACATGGAAATAGTAATAATTTGTATGGTTAACATGTGGGAACTAGTCAGAATTAGGTATTTCGGAGTTTGCGATTTTTTGTATTTCTAAAAAAAAAGCGAATGTCGCATAGAACATTTTAAAAAAATAAAATTTTTAAATTAACGACTTTTTCAGAAAATAAATAAAAAACTGGCTAAAGTATCTACACTTTTCAAATCATTACAATGCAGTAACTCCTTAATATGACACGTAAAATAAAAACAATTAAAGTGTTGTCTAAATCTGTTGAATTTCTTGACCTGTGGAGTAAATGTGACAAATTTATTAACCGATTACAAATGTGTCTTTTGTGTTATGACTTTAGTTTAACGATAAGGCTACGCGCTGTCACGCTTCGGAGCCTAGCCTGGTTATTTCCGTTTTTAAAATACAGGTAATCCAGAGAACGCTTTTAAGTGTAACTCGTATTTATTTGCATTTGAAGATGCATGCATCCCAAAGAATCCTTTTAGGTTTATTTATTAGCGTTTGTTTCATATTGATTTAAGCGGTAGATTTGTGTGATATGGTTTAAACGATGATGTTTTCAGCGCCTAACCTGATGCTAACCCGGTAACTTTTCTCCTAGTGCCTCTGCTATATAGGTATTTCTGTTATGGCTTTAGTGATTATGCCTTCGGCGACTAACTTGGTTTTAACCCGGAACCAATTTATCTAGAGCATACTTGTTGACATCGCGCTTCGGCTGGTAGCAATTCAGCTGTACCACTTCTTATGCTGCCTGGCAGCAATTCAGCTGTACCGTTTTTGTTATTGTTTAAACGATGATGCCTTCTGCGCCTAACCTGATATAAACGCGGTACCGTTTTTCCTAGTGCCTTCGCTATATCGGTATTATGGTTTTAACGATGATGCCTTCGGCTACTAACTTGTTAACCCGGAACCAATGCGTACCGGTTGCACCGCGCTTTGGCAGGCAGCGGTTCAGCTGTACCATTTTTTATATTCTGGCTTTAACGATGATGCCTTCGGCGCCTAACCTAATGCTAACCCTGTACCGTTTCACCAAGTGCCCCCGATGCATTCACCTTTTTGCATTAAAACAAAAAGCCCTACCCAGGTTAACCAAGGTATTCCGAATTTTGCGATTTTTTCAAGTTTTAGATATAGGCAAACCAAAAAACACATTTAGGTGTAACATACACATGTATTATTAACGTTTATTTCGCATCGATTTAAGCGGTAGTGTTAAATTTATATCAGGAACTTTTTTTTGTATTAAGGTGGATTTTAACTGTTATCCGTTTGACACTTTTTCACCTGAAAAGATAAAATGATGTTATATTAACATGCATTTTTACATAAATTCTGTAAACAAAAAATTATAGATGAAATATTGAATTATTATTCATTTTGCATGAACTATCATTATTAATTAAAAGTCCTAGTGGACGTTCAAAACCCTCTAGTTTCTTTCAATAACCCTTTATTTTGCTTTTTTTTGCAAAAAAGTGGTCCACCAAAAAATGTTTTTGCTGTAATGGACGTTTTTTAAGGTAATCTTAACAGAATATCAACAAATTCCGAAATACTTAATTCTGACAAAAGCCAAAAAATGAAACATTTTCAGGTTTTCATATCGCAACATACCTAAAAAATGCAAGAATTCTAAAAATTAAATAAAAAATGGGGCATTCTATTAAAAAATACTATGTCATACATAGCTCATTTGTTTTTAGCCCAGTTGTTTTTTCAATAGGTAAGATTATGGCTGAAAAAAGAGGCTTGTTCAGTCCTCGATGTATGACGATGACTATGATGACATTATGTTGATGTTGAAAGATCTTTATTTTGTTAAAGGCTCTTAAAAAACTACTAAATAGACACTAGTACAGTTTGAGGTAAGGAAAATTTTATTGCTAATTAGTATGTTTATTGTCATATTTTCTTAAATATAATGTGTATATTGCGTACCGACAAATACTACACACGTTTAGTTCTTACGCTATTATCTGAGGGTAAAGATATATAGCCTAAATTACTTACACAAGCTGCATGCAGTCGTGGTTTGCATGGTGTGCTGATGGGAGATTAAGAAAACGAATTGGATTTCTGAAGATAAAGCTCTTTCTAGAATTAAATTAAGTGTTTTTGACGAGAAAAAGTTTTGATTAACTCTATGCGATGCGGACCGATAATTCTTGAAAAGCAAGTTATCCAGCCGGTATTATTATTAGTCACTAATTTTTTTGAATAGATTGAACATTATATTTTCTACGTTATAGTTTGCTCGTTGTATTATGTGATCTGAACATGCAACGTCGTATATTTTCAGTTTACTAAAAGCTTTTTAATGATTTACAGCAGCGTAATTAGACCAAGAGTAAGAGGGGGCACATCCAAGAGGGGGGAGGGTCGACCAAATTGATTAACTTTCTCCGAAAAACTTTTACTTTAGACTTGTTAAGTAATGTTTCAAGATGGAATAAAATATTATTTTTCACTTTTTAGTTCTATTTATAAAATTTTTATTGTAAAAGTCGGGTTTAGCAAATAGCCACTGGGTCCACTTGCATATGTAGCATATAGCATCATTGTATAATAAGCTCTCGTATTACACAATAATGGCAACATACACACTTTTTTCCTTATAGAATGGTGAGCACATATATTGCTCAAAGTAGCGTCACCTAAACTGTTCAAAATGGCGCCCTTCCGCCATTTTTATCAATTTTTCAATAAGTTTGCTATGGCATTCCGGCAATATCCTGAATATATCCTGGAAATGTGATCCAGTTTGGTCAAGCCATAGCGGAGTAATCGATATACATACACATACATAAAAAATTACATAGGATCGAATTGATAACCTCTTCCTTTTTTGAAGTCGGTTAACAAATATATCCTAATCTTTAGTTCAGTATATTTGAATGCTGTATATAATTGTTATTGATAAGTGTTTTTTTTTGCAATATTTTGAGATTATTTCTGTAAAACGTTGAAAGGAAAGGGCGGGGGCACGTGCTCTCAATGTCCCCATTCCTAATTACGCTACTGTCTAATCCCTTGTTTTTTTTAATAATATTTTGCAAATACAAGCTTTTTGACAAAACTAAAACAGGCAGCTATTATATTTTTTTTCGAGCTTTGAATGATTCATTTTTTATTATTATTATATATTTAAGGATGTATTCCAAAATAATTTTCTTCTTTTTTTAATCTATTTGTATACTTTAAATTTTGTATACATTTGGACCAAACGTTATAAATTAAATATGTTTTTGGAAAAACGCTACAACAAATGTAACGTTTTTTTTTAAAAAAATATTTTTCTTTCGGTCTTAACTGGCTCCACGGTATGAAAATGTATTCCTTATCCTGACTCTTCAACCAAACCTTCATATAACTCTAACTAATTCTGTAAACAAAAATACGTGTATCAAATTTAGGGCTGTCAAAATTATTAATTGTGATCGGTTAACCGGTTGTTTTAAACTTAACCGGTTAAAAAAAAACGATTTTTCATATATACCTTTAACTGGTTAATTATTTGATCCGGATGATTAATTAATTAGTTAACCGGGGAGGTCCGAGCTTATAGTTTCCTATTGACAAAAAAAGGTCCTTACTTTCATATATGAATGGCTATATACAAGGATTTTGTTGTTCCGGGAGGGGCTTGCAGATCGGCAGGAAATGTAAAGGGGTGCAGGGCGTCCATTTCCAAAATCCGCTCAAGAAAATAAGAAGCAGCGCTTTGATATTTTTAATATTCTTGCGTTTAAGTGATTTCTGAAATGTCAAAAAAATTTTTTTCGAAAACAGTTAATTTTATCGAAACAAACCCTTTTTTAAAGAGGAGTAATCAACATATTAAAAAAATCGGTTTTCAGCCCTGTAAAAAGACTTATCAAAATTTTGGCCCAATGAGTGCGGTGGCAAGTCCGTTCCTGACTTACATCTGCTGTAGTATGGTTCTATGAATTTTTTTCGCCTATATACAATATTAAAATTAAAAAAGTAGGTTGAAAAGTTAAAGCCGGAAAGGTTCTCATTTGGACCCCTGTATCTCCATTAAGGAGCAAGGTTTTTTTTGCGATGACAAATATATATATATATATATATATATATATATATATATATATATATATATATATATATATATATATATATATATATATATATATATATATATATATATATACAGGGTGTCCCAACTAAAAGTATCCACCCCAAATAACAAGTCGCCAAGACAAAAAAAAAATAAAACGCTCGGACCCGTCGATTTTGGTTTTGAGGGGGAAACATTTTGCGCCTATTTTCAATTTCGCAACATCACCCTCTGAGCGGGGGTGAGATTCACCCCCAAAATGTTAAATGGAAAGGGGGTCGAGTGATACCTTATTTTGAAGGGTTTCCGACCCTGGTTACAACTGCCAAGTTTGAAGCCTCTGCTGTCATTCCCGAAGAAATGGCAGCTTGTCCAAAAAAAAAATATTAATAAATTAACTTCAAGAGTTGGCTGCTTTAAATTTAGGGGATGATGCAAGCTAGTGAAAAGATTTTAATAATAATTACTCCGGACGAGAGGAAAATAAAAATAGTAAATGTAAATTAATGGGGAATTTTTGCGTTTAAGAAATGTTTTCTACAAAGACTAAATTATTTTATGAATTGTTCGAAATGTTCGCCATTTACTTCCATGCAATGATACAGACGAGCCTCGAATTCCTCTCGAACATTTTAAAATGTTTCAGGTGTTAACTCACGGCATTCAGCTACTATTCGCTGTTTTAAATCCTCAAGTGATTCTGGCTGCACCTTAAAAATCTTTGTTTTCAAGTGTCCCCAAAGAAAGAAGTCCAACGGCGTCAAATCAGGTGATCGTGCCGGCCATTCGATGGGACCTCTTCTTCCAATCCAGTGATCGGGAAAAGTATTATCGAGAAAATCTCTTACCAGACGAGCGTAGTGAGGAGGTGCTCCATCTTGTTGAAAGAATATCTGATCTTCAGCTAAATCCTGGTCGTTTTCTAGAATCTCAGTAATCTGCGGATCGATGGCATTTTCAAGTAAATTTAAATAACTTTCACCATTTAAATTGCCTTCTATGAAAAAAGGTTCAACAACGTGATTGCCTAGAATTCCCGCCCACACGTTTACTTTTAAAGGATGCTAGCTATGGGTTTCCCTGAATAAATGGGGGTTGCTGTCGCTCCAATACCTGCAGTTGTGACGGTTTACTTCTCCATTTAAGTAAAATGTGGCTTCGTCAGGAAAACAAATATTGTACAATGAAATGGTATGGTTGTTTAATTTTTCAGAAATATTCTCACCAAACTCTACTCTGCGATCAAAGTCATCTTCGTTCATTTCGTGAAGCAATTGATATTTAAAGGGTCGAAACTTATGGGATTTTAGAATCCGGTGAACACCGCTTCGGGAGACTCCTGATATTGCAGCTGTTTCTCTGATGGAGTTACTTGGGACCGTAGCAACATGGCCAAGGACTGCAACCTCAACATTTTCATTTCTTATTGGTCTTACTCATTCATGCTTTTTATTGACAACTGAGCCGGTTTCGAAAAATTTGTTCCACAGTTGTAATACACTTCTATGAGTAAAGAATGTTCGGGATGAGATTCATTCAAACTTACAGCTGCAGCTCTCGCACAATTATTGTTTCTAATGTAAAGAACAATAATTTCGATTCTCTCTTGTATCGTAAACGTCATAGGCAATTGTTAGAAACTTTCGTCTTTTAACACTTTCAGACAAAATAAATTTTTAATAAAATGCACAAACTTTAATAAACGCATGAATGCTTGACACTAAATAAACTATAACAATGTGATTTTATTTTGTTGTTGCTGATGTTTTATGATAACAGTAAGATTGGAATGCTGATTTTTTTTTAAATTTTGTACAGTGACAATTCGACAAGTTAGCTTAAACGTTTTGACAACGGTCTGTTTCATTGCAAGGGAGTAAATGGCGAACATTTCGAACAATTCATAAAATAATTTAGTCTTTGTAGAAAACATTTCTTAAACGCAAAAATTCCCCATTAATTTACATTTACTATTTTTATTTTCCTCTCGTCCGGAGTAATTATTATTAAAATCTTTTCACTAGCCTGCATCATACCCTAAATTTAAAGCAGCCAACTCTTGCAGTTAATTTATTAATTTTTTTTTTCGACAAGCTGCCATTTCTTCGGGAATGACAGCTGAGGCTTCAAACTTGGCAGTTGTAACCAGGGTCGGAAACCCTTCAAATATATCACTCGACCCCCCTATCCATTTATTTTGCCATCACACCCTCTGAGCGGGGGTGATGTTGCGAAATTGAAAATAGGCGCAAAATGTTTCCCCCTCAAAAGCATATCGATATTTATTTTTTTTTTGTCTATATATATATGTTATTTGGGGTATATACTTTTATATATATATATATATATATATATATATATATATATATATATATATATACATTTCTTAAGGGCTTAAAAGAAGTTAGATCGAGTTTAATAAAAAACAGGAAATGTGATATTGCAGTGGTAAAATTTTATGGTCGGATCGCTAGATATAGACGTATGGAGGCGATAATGTTTACCGCACCGCGCCGATGCAATCCGATCAGAAGAATTAAAAGATACGAATCTTTGAAAGTATGAAAGCGCGCCCGCGTCCTTTTGCGAGCACTGCCCCATGAATACACCGATATATTTTCCTTTCTGGAGGGTCTTATCTTCGTTGAATTAAAAGATGCTTAGGCTTATTTAGTTTCTTTGTTACATCTATGCCAAGACACAATCTGACTATCTCATCAAGTCTAGGCATAGGCGTCGTTGTTTAATTCATCTCAGATTTTGGAGATTCTCTTTTTTTTTATTATTTCTATTTAAGTATACAATATGCCGTTCATTTTTTGAGTCATTGTAATCACTGTGTAACTCTAGTGAAATTCTTAGGATATTGAAAATGTTTAGCCAGTGCAGTTACTTCCGATTGTCTCATTGATCTCAAATATATTTACAACGACACTACACAGTCAGTTTTCAATCTCTCTAAGAACGTAAATAATACAGGGTCTCCCACGTCAGAGACTGTACGACGAATAAAGAAAAGTTAATACCAAAAATTTCTTGATTTAATTTCAATTTTTATATTATATTACTTTCATGTATACAGGCTATTTTTCTTGTTAGATCCTGATATCAAAGACCAACAATTTATGATAATATGGGTCTGAGATACTGCGTGTTTGATATATTGTCATATTTCATCTTCAGAATTTCACCTATATTTAAACTGGTGCTGTGCTGCCTTTGAATAGTTCTTAAAATTCTGCTTGCGAAAAATGTTCTAATATTATATCTAATTTGAGGTATTCAATTTTTTAAGCGAAATAAATGGCAGTGTTTTCTTTTTTTTTTAATGTAACTTCCTTGATATTATATTATAATATATTATATTTAAGCAGAGCATGGAAAGACAAATTAAACGATTTATATTACCAAAGGTTTACAAATCAACATTTCCTTTTTCCAACTTTAAAAAAAATCTATTTACATCACCGCAGGTGGCCTGGAATACAAAAATTACAACTGTATTCTATGGCAGGTAACTATCTTGAATACAAATACCGTTTTAACACGTTTGAACATGGTGTTACTTACTGTTTAGTTTGTTATTAACTAGGTACTGTGTATTTTTATAAATTTATATATTGCTGTGCGTACCCATCCCAGTCAGATATCGAGATTATTAATTAAATTTATTATAAATTTAATTAACACAATTTTTATTAGCATTTTATTCCTTCGTAAATTATAATTCAAATTTACACGTCTTTTTTAGTTATGTGTACAAAAAATACTACATAGTACTATAAGATAACTGGTAATAAATCAGAAATATTGATTCGTAAGCCTATGTTGTTATATGTATATCCTCGAATTGGTATTTAAATGCTCTAGTTGAATATACAGGGGGGTTAAAAATTGTATACTGGAGATTAGATACCTAACATATATTGAAAAAGAGTTATTTCTTTTTTTTGGTGATTTCCTATATCATTTTAAAAATAGGTGAAATCCTGAAGATAAATCCAAAAAAACAGAAAATTAGCACCTTATAACATAATATGTTGTACTCGTCTACTAAAATCTGTATCATTATACAGGATGTCCTATTTAAAATAGGAAAGCTGACGCCTGAGAAGATAAACACTCAATTTAAATTAATGTTAGAAATGTTTGTATTTAACTGTGTTTTATGTTTTTGACTCACAGGTTCTGAGATAAGGTAGTACGTCAACTTACGTGGGGCACTCTGCACAGTGTTGTTTAATTATGAAATATTTTAATTATGAAATATTTTATATTCTGTTTATATGAATCAAAGCAGAGGAGCTTATTATCTGCTATCAATACTATTTTTCTACTTTTGGATATAACTTGATATACCTAGAATTCATTTGGTTTTAGGGTTATTAAAATAAGCATTAAATATTCCCTATAGATAGTGTAATAAATGGAAACGTTCTTTCTGCCCGCTACGAAATAATTTCAAAACCTCTTGGACTATAATAGACGAGCTTGTTTTTTTCAGCGATTGGTGGCATGTAATTTCTAAGGTAGTTTTAAAAGTTGACGTTGTTTTTCGTCTGTTTCTTACGACATCCCTTTCATGAATGACAATCATCGTCGTTTTAAATTTTAACTAATTTATTTTCATATTAATTTTTTTCTGTGAAAAAATATAAAAAAAATAGTCTTCCCGTGATGATGTTTTAACATTACCGAGATCAGGATTTGAACATGGGTAACTATGGTCACAACGTAAGGTCCTAACCATTAGATGGTCAGGGCTATTGGAGACGTAAAAATATATTAAGTTTACAGAAAAAAAGGCGAAACTATAATTGTGAAAATGCTAAAACTGTAAGTGCATTGTACATTTTATTTAATTTATTTTTATTTGGTTATAATAATTTTTTTAAATTGCTCCGGCCAGGGGAATATCCCCTGGGTACCCCTCTGAATTCATCCCTACTTTGAAATGATGGTACATACATTGCGAGGCTACACGTATTGTAAACGCTTTCTTAAAGATACTCAAATTACGCGATGGTATAACCCCAAAGACAACGAATTCTAATCCAATAGAACATAGGACGGTATCAGCAACCTGGAAACTGACGAAGTAGCTAAAGTGATCCAAGAAGAATGCCTACATATTGGGCAGAGAAAAACTGACAAGTACACGGCAAGTAATGCCACGTCACGTTCGTGGGGAGGCACTACTAAATTGGAAGATGATTGCCAAAAAGAGAATTTTTTTGAAAATCTTGGACTTAAACTAGCCCTAAAAAATTGTTCAACAGAAATCAAATTTACTTTTACTTGATTGTTAATTGTGAAAAAGAATTGTAATGCAAAATACATATCTAACTTCTTGAAACAAAATACCAACAACCATGTTATTCATTCAAAAAACAATTTGTAGAAAATATTTCAGTAAACAAAAAAAAATTGGGTATTTTTAATCTTCACTTACTTCACTTCGTGTTTACCCTATATATGTAATTGTACACCGGCAAACATAAAACGAAATATAAAGAATTGACCCAGAGTATACAGATTCAAAGCAAATTATCTTGAATTTACTTACCATAATCCAGAACGGCTAATTTTTTTCAAGATTTATTCAATTTTAGGGTCTTTTCCGAGGATTATGATTCTTTCACAGCGTCTAACATTTAAATTAGCAAAGGCGATTTTTTTACATCCTTCATAAAAAAGATGTATTGTAATCTTGAAAACTCACCCTTCCATATTTTCACAGATTTTTACGTTTTAGATACCTAGATGTAAAACATGTAGCTAAACAAACTACTTACGAATTTTGGTCAAAAATTAAGGGTATGGAGATGACCTGGTAAAACAACTTATTCAATTTATTTTAAATAATGGCAAAAATCAAGTGTGGCATAGGTAGAAAAGACAGCATACGTAATATATCTGCTACTAAATGACTATGTGCCAAATTAAACTTGGTCAATTTTACTGTTTTAGCAAACTCATATAGCTCAAAATTTTGTACATAATTTTCTCTATCTCTTAAAATAAAGTTTTGTAGGCGTATCCGAAATGTAAATATAAACTCATAGTACATAATAAAGTGCAAAACCAAACTTGGTATGTTAAATATTGGTTTTTAGGTTAGTTCTTGATAACATTACAATTGGTTTGTATTAGAAAAATAAATAAAAAAATATTTTTCTTAGGAAAAAAAACTAGTCTCCCCGTGACAATGTTTGAATATTGCCGTGACCAGGATTCGAACCTGGGTTACTACGGCCACAACGTAGGGTCCTAACCACTAGACGATCACGGCTATTGGAGACGTGAATATGAATTTCAGTTTGTATTAAATCAGATCACTTTCACCTAGTTTTAGATACCGTAGAAACCACTGGTCCATTAAATTATTTAGTACTCGGTCGGATTGTCTAGTACTTTCTGAACTTTTGATTTTTCTGTAATACATTAAAAACTAATAATGATTCCTGTAAATGGGCTATTAGACGTATCTCGAAAGCGGCTTATAACGCATCTTCTAAAAATACTTTTACAGATGAGGTTTTGCTAAATCTGTCTTAAACCAACAGCATATTTGATATTTTTCATGAAAAGCTCTGTATATTGGTGTATTTCGTATTCTATTCTAATTACGATTCAGTATATGTTGCCTATGTTTTATGGTTTTACAGATAATTCAATTTTAAGCGATAACAAATATTGTCCAGAATTGAAAGGTAATTTTAAATGAAAATTTTTAGAAGTACATAATAAATAAACCTACAGTCTCTCGGAAAATGACCTGAATACGTTGCCAATTTAATGCGAATGTGATTAACTGAGAAGAAGGCTCTTTACTTCTTTTCATAAAATAATTCTGCTTTAAATTTCGAGTGTTACCAATCCTAAAATAGTTCCTTCCAAGATTTTGATTATTAATTCCATTAGTCGCCAAAAATATGCATTTTTGTTACATATAATCTAAGTAAGTTTTAATTAAATTAATAAAAATGTTATTAATAAGTAACTAGAATATCTTCTAAGAAAATACAACATAATATAAACACATATTTTATTAGTATCACTTTGTAATTTAATTTAACTTTTAGTTAATAAAATTAGTAATAATAAAACTGACTTCAAATGCATTAAAAAGTGAAAAATATTTTATTTTATTGTGAAAAATTTATTGTGTAAAATCGGCTCGAAAACTTTTGACTCAACGTTTCTAACAAACTGCCCTTTATTTTGAACAAAGCATATCAAATTCAAAATCCCTATTCTGCTTCCTAACTTTTTAGTCTTTCTACGGTTTAGAAGTTATTTGGAAAAATGATCATTCGTGCATAGCCAATTTTGCTTAACAAAACTCCCCAAAATTCCGACATTTTGTTAAATAACTTTTAAACGGTACATGTGACGAGAAAGACGCAAGAGGTAATTCTTATATAAAAATATCTAGGCTATCCAAAAAAGTATCTAAATGAAAAAATATCAGTGGCGTACCATTTTTTTCTCAAAAATATGCAATGCAAATCCCGTACGGACGGCACTCCGAAATAAAAAAAATGTTGTTCGTTAGGAAATGCGTAGAAATATGTACCAAATTTTACGAAGTTATCTAGAATGGTATCCCAAATATTATAAAAAAATATTTTTTTCTGGAGAGATTTACATCCCGTATCTCAAAAGTTATGAACTTTTCTTCTTAAAATGAACTCAAGAATCGCATTTGTTTTGAAACAAACTGTAACCTTTTTTTAAGTTAATAGGTAGGAAGTGTAATTCGTGCAAAGGAAATTGTAAGCAAAAACGAATTTACCTATGGTTTTTATTTATTTGTATATTGTTATTATTTATTTATTTTTCATAATTTTATTAACATAGTCTCAAAAAATAAATTTTATTATCTATTATTTTTTTCGTCCATAAAAATACGGTTTTATTCCAGGAAGTGGAGTTTCGTTTTGCTATATAGGTTTGGCATAAAAATTTTAACAGTTTTTCCTTGTTTAATACTTAATCTTTATGAACAATTTCTAGTCAATTGGATAATATAAGTTTTTTGGTATTGAATTTTTAAATATTTCACTAGGCGGTCTTTTTTTACAAGTTTATCATATTTGATCATAATTAAACATTGAATCATATTGATTTTGGGGCGAAGTTCTTGGTATTTTCGATAAATAGTTTCTTAATAATTATTTTGTAAACATTTTGTGAGGCCGCCATTTTGTTCCACTTTATTGGATTTTAACCGAAATGTTACCATTGTATCTCCATTGATTTTTGAGCAAAATTTTAACACAGTCGGATAAGTATTTTTTGGGCTATGCCGTGCACAGAAAGATTGATGGAAATGGGAGAACATGTTTTTCGATGGAAGTATAAAAAAAGTCAAATAAAAAAAACGGTCTTCCCGTGACAATGTTCGAACATTGCCGTGACCAGGATTCGAACCTGGGTTACTACGGCCACAACGTAGGGTCCTAACCACTAGACGATCACGGCTATTGGAGACATGAAAATAAACTTCAATTTGTATTAAATCAGATCACTTTCACCTAGTTTTAGATACCGTAGAAACCATTGGTCGATTAAATTATTGTTTTATAGAATCTTCTAAAGAAACCTAAATTATCTATTTCAATTTTTATTTATGATTCCGATTTGTTTTATGCTGGATTATGGATGTTTTTATCTGCCGATGGATTTTTTAATACTCGGTCGGGTTGTCTAGTACTTTCCGAACTTTTGATTTTTCTGTAATACATTACAAACTAATAATGGTTTCTGTAAATAGGTTATTAGACGTATTTAGAAAACGGCTTACGTTGGGGATTAAGGGCTATAACGCATCTTCTAAAAATACTTTTACAGATGAGGTGTTGCTAAATCTATCTTAAACCGACAGCATATTTGATATTTTTCATGAAAAGCCCGGTATATTGGTGTATTTTGTATTTTATTCTAATTACGATTCAGTATATGTTGCCTATGTTTTATGCTCTTACAGATAATTCAATTTTAAGATAACAAATTGCCCAGAATTGAAAGGTAATTTTAAATCAAAATGTTTACAAGTATGTAGTAAATAAATCTACAGCCTCTCGGAAAATGATCTGAATATGTTGCTAATTTAATGTGGGGTTTATCAAAAATATGATTAACTGAGAAATAAGAAGGCTCTTTATTTCTTTTCATAAAATAATTCTAGTTTAAATTTCGAGTGTTACCAGTTTATAAATAGTTCTTTCTAAGATTTTGACCATTAATTTCATTAGTCGCTAAAAAATATGCGTTTTTGTTACATATAATCTAAGTAGGTTTTAATTAAATTAATAAAACTGTTATTAATAAGTAACTAGAATATCTATTTAAGGAGGAACTGCACGTAGTAATATGGATCATTTGCAAGCCTTCCGCCGCAATATTATGTTAAAACTATAAGAGATATGTATTAACTTCAATGTGATTTTAATAGGGAAATATGTATAATTGGGCGCTAAAGGCGAATTTTTATGAAAAAATCAAATCTAGAGTTATAAAATAAAAGTAGATTTGTTCATTTTCGACCATTTTTTGACCACTTTTTGACGCACATTTCTTCGCATATAATTTATTTTTTCCACAAAATGGCTCTTTACCCCCTTACATTGATCCTTTGCCTACGTAACTGCAAAATTTGAAATGGTAAATCGTACTCATGTCTTTGTATTTCTGCAGCGCGTGAACCTTTTTGAACCCATTTTTAACCGAAATGTAATTTAAATTACCTATACATAACACATTTTTTTGAGGTCGGACGTGCAGGAAGTTTTTTTTAATGCATAGGTACCTTTTCATCTTACTTTCAACTCGACTAGACCTTGTCGCTGGTTTTTCACTTTTTGCGTGCAGTTCTCCCTTAAGGAAATACAACATAATATAATCACATATTTTATTAATATCACTTTGCAATTTAATTTAACTTTTAGTTAAAAATAATAAAAATTTTTATTTAAAAAAAATTATTAAAACTGACTTCAAATGCATCAAAAAGTGAAAAATAATATTTTATTCTATCGTGAAAATTTTATTCTGTAAAGTCGGGTCAAAACTTATTCTTAATTACAATATTACAAAAATATATTTATGTATGCAGGAATTGTCAACACTTGCTAAAAAATGTACTCGCTTGTGCGTAGGACGTTGTGTTTTTATTTGAGTTGCAATGTTTAAATCGTTTTTTTCTTAAATAAATTTTTTTAAGAATGATTTTATTCATAGTTCTTGCATTAATACATAGAGGATAGGTTAGTTTGAAACATGTTTGTTAATCAATTATTTTTAAAAATTGATTGTCCAGAAGAAAATTTAACAGTACAAAATAAAACTGTGTGTTTGAAAGCAGCCAAAAATAAATTTCTTTGTCCCGTAATGCTTTTCATCTAAGTTTTTAATTTCAAATGGGTAAGTTTTATGGAAAAAATACAAAAGGTAAAAAAGTTTTTAAATAAACTAAGCTATCCTAATTTTCCAAGTCGCTGCGTAACTTTTGTTTAAATTTAGTTAATAAGAATAATAGGGGCAGTGTATTTCAACCCGTTCCACGTTTAAGAAAGTGAAAAAATATGCAGATAGTGTGTTTTCACAGTAGTAATACTCCCATAAAATTTCATTATTCTATCGCTTTTCGTTGTTAAGGTTAAAAAAAAAACATTATTTTTCCGCTGTCTTTGTACCGCAATATTTCCACAATTGTTGACTTTTCACTCAACGTTTCTAACAAACTGCACTATATTTTGAACAAGGAATATCAAATTAAATCCCTATTCTGCTTCCTAACTTTTTAGTCTTTCTACGGTTTAGAAGTTATTTGGAAAAATTTGCACAAATGTGTGCATAGCAAATTTTGCTTAAAAAAATTCCGACATTTTGCTAAATAACTTTTAAACGGTACATCTGACGAGAAAAACGCAAGAGGTAATTTTTATGTAAAAATGCTAGGCTATCCAAGTGAAGAAATATCAGTGGTGTTCCATTTTTTTCTTCAAAAATATGCAATGGAAATCCCGTACGGACGGCACTCGTTTGTTCGTTGTCAAATGTTGTACACCAGAAAATGCGCTTGATGCGTAGAAAATGTGTACCAAATTTCACGAAGATATCTAGAATGGTATCCCAGATATTTAAAAAAAAAAGATTTTTTCTGAAAGAGTAATACCCTGTATCTCATAAGTTATGAGGTTTATGACATATGTTCATATGAATTTTTTTTCTTAAAATGAACTCAAGAATCGCATTTGTTTTGAAACATCCTGTAGATGCATACAAGCCCTATAAACTGTAACTAATATATTTTTTATATTATCAAAGAACTTTATGGATTAATAAATTGTGTTAC
The DNA here is from genome assembly GCA_030620095.1 of Kuschelorhynchus macadamiae. Classification (NCBI taxonomy): domain Eukaryota; kingdom Metazoa; phylum Arthropoda; class Insecta; order Coleoptera; family Curculionidae; genus Kuschelorhynchus; species Kuschelorhynchus macadamiae. The sequence goes on along the minus strand of JAUTXW010004553.1, from coordinate 7,908 downwards.
CGGTAGGAAGTGTAATTTGTACAAGGGAAATTTTAAGTAAAAGCGAATTTACCGATTGTTTTTATTTATTTTTATAGTGTTCTTATTTATTTATTTATTTTTCATAATTTTATTTATATAGTCTTTAAAAAAATAAATTATATTTATTATTTTCATCCATAAAAAGAAGGTTTTATTCCAGGAAATGGAGTTTTACGGAATATTTAAACATGTTATTAGGCAGCAGTTTCGTTTTGTTATATATTGTTATAAAAATTTTAGCAGTTTTTCCCTGTTTTATACTTAATCTTTATAAGCAATTTCTAGTCAATTGGATAATAAGTTTTTTTGGTATTTAATTTTTAAATATTTCAATAGGATGCCATTTTTTACCAGTTTATTATAATTGATCATAATTAATCATTGAATCATATTGATTTTTGTGCGTAGATCTTGGTATTTTCGATAAATAGTTCCTTAATAGTTATTTTTTAAAAATTTTTTGAGTCCGCCATTTTGTTCCACTTTATTATATTTAAGCCAAAATGTTACCGTTGTATTTCCATATAATCCGTGGTTTTTGAACAAAATTTTAACTCAATCGGATAAGTATTTTTTGAGCTATGCTGCGCACAGAAAGATTGATGGAAATGGGAGAACATGATTTTAGGAATACGATGGAAGTTTAAAAAAGTCGAATAAAAAAAATGGTCTCCCCGTGACAATGTTTCAACATTGCCGTGACCAGGATTCGAACCTGGGTTACTACGGCCACAACGTAGGGTCCTAACCACTAGACGATCACGGCTATTGGAGACGTGAAAATAAATTTAATTTTAGTGTAATTCAGAACACTTTCACCTAGTTCGTAGATAGCGTAAAAATTACTGGTCTCTCATATTCTCTTATAAAATATCTGAAGGTTAAAAAAAATATGAATTATCGATCTTAGTTCAGTTTTAATTAGATTCCATTGAAGCATAAAACTGGGCCGATCCGGTTGTGTAGCGATTCATGATTCATGGATTTATGTATTAGCTGGTAGATTTAACTCGCAGATATTTTCATATTTTATCGGATGGTCAAGACGTGCTTAAGCTATTTATTTTAATTAAAATATCCTATAAAATGTAGATAATAGTTATTGTCAGTAAGAAAGGGTTTGGAGTTATTTAGGAAAGCACGACACAACGTAAAGGGTCGAGGCAACGATACATTGTACTAATTGGATTTTGGACATGGTGGTCTGTCCAAATAAAAAAACATGTTCAAGAGGGGCCCCGCACATGGCCCCGGGTTTTAACCCGCACCGATCTGACGTTTTAAATATCTATATCGAATCATCGATAAAAGATTACTAAAGCGTTATTTTACAAACAGAAGGTTGTAGTCAGACGTTTATGCTTGTTGTTTGTTATCATCGTAGTTCAAAAGGGAGGACTTATTTTGCACGCGGTCCTTTAAAATATCGCGTCGGCTCTGCTTCCAGCTACACCGAACATAAAGTACATCAGGCCGGGCTGTAACTATCTAAAGATTCCTACTTTTGTAGGTCGATACTTGCCCAAAGTATGTTTAGATTAAGAAAATTGTGAAGTTAAAAATAAGTTTAAAAAAATAGTCTCGCCTAGACAATGCTTCAACATTGCCGCGATGCCACAATGTAGGTCCCTAACCCCTAGACGATCACTGCTATTTGAGAGATTACTTTTTTTTTAGGTCGATACTTTCCCAAAATATGTTTATGTTAAGAACATTATTGAAGTTAAAAATAAGTTTAAAAAATAGTCTCGTCTAGACGATGCTTCATCAGTGCCGCAACCAGGATTCGAACCTGGATAACTACTGCCACAACGTAGAGTCCTAACGGCTTGCCGATCACGGCTATTTGAGACGTGAAAATAAATCCAATTTTAACTAAAATCAGATTACTTTCATCTACTTCTTAGGTACTGCAGAAACGTTTCATAATAACCTGATTATTTATTTCGTAATAAACCTTGAATGGTGGAAAATCGTACTTGCTTGATTTTAAGATCGTTTTTAACTCGTTTTTATCGTGGGATAAACTGGATGGAGCCAGTTCATATATTTATTTGTATTCTTCAATCATTAGTTGAAACCATATGTTTGCTATACCGAGTTTATACATAAAATATTTAATTTTATTTTTATAGGCTAATAAAATTTAGTATCAGATCATTAAGATTTAAAACGTTTTTTCACCTAGGCGGTAGTAAATAGTCAAAACACTTGTTGAACAACTTTTTTAGTTTCAGCATTAGTACATCTCTTAATCTGTTACGAGATTTGGCTTTTTTATTTTTTTTGTTCATCAGGTTGCGTATTTTAATTTCCTCTTCAGTAGTGTAGTAAACTTCCATCGTCTTTATACTTTTCGACATCTACTTAAAGATCAAAATACAAGAGTTCTAACCACACTACACCACAACTTGTTACGTTCTGGACGCGCGTTTTGCTAACCAAGTTAGCATCATCAGCAGATGACATAAACTGTTTATATCATCTGCTGATGATGCTAACTTGGTTAGCGAAACGCGCGTCCGGAACGTAACAAGTTGTGGTGTAGTGTGGTTAGAACTCTTGTATGTTGCTCTATCTTCCACCACAGGTTCCAGGGTTAGGACAAAATCTACTTAAAGTGAAAACTTTATAGTTTTCACTTGATAAAGTGTTATTTGCAGTATATGTAAATTTTAAAAATTACATAAATAATTTTAGGTTGTTAATCTCATGTCACTCTATTATTCTTTATATTATAATTGCCATGTTTAAATATATTAATCTCTTTTGTATGTTCTATATAAATTAATATGAATCTCATGATATAATAAACCGAAGGTAAGATATCGCGCATTCCCGCATGGCTCTGCCACGTCATCGCGTGATTAACGACGGCTGTTATTGACCTTTGGTCATATGATTTCAGTGCACTTTCAGTTGATGTCTAAGAGTGTTTGCGGATTTCTGTGTCCCTTTTTGTATTTATTTATTTAATTAAACAACAATAAATATGATATGTGCTGAGTTTGGGTGCGACGTGGATAATAAGGCAAAGAATTTTGATAGGAATATAAGGTTTTTTACTTTCCCTAAAGACAAAAAGTGTTTACGTGAATGGGCACGCTTGTGTAAACGCAAAGCTAAATTTACAAATTTGGCGGGCATATGCTCAAGACATTTTGTTAAAGATGATTATATGTCGTTAATCTATATAAAAAAAGGCAACAATGTAAATCTGGACGAAATAGTCGACATTTTTAATAAAAAAGAGTTGTTCAACTAGAATAACGCTATATTTTATTTAAATTTTATTTGTTTATATAATTACATATAATATAGGAACAAACGGCACCTTGGGTACATAAAGGTTAAACTTGTTTAGTGTGTGTTTTTTATGCCCTCTAATACCTGCATTTTTTTTAATTGGGCCTCCTCCCCTGAAATGGGACTTAGTTATGTCCCTGAGTTTATCAAAAAACATAGATATTATAACATTATTTAGTTTTAACTCTTTCTTTAGCGTGTTTTTCGTATTGTTATTAAATAAATATATAACTACCATGTCATAAGTTTTTTATTTTAGTAAGTTATATGTCAATTTTTCATTAGAAAAATATTTTTACTCGAAAAAAATGGTAATAAAATGTCTAAACGCTAGAAACGACATGCATCTCCATAAGCAATTTAAAAATCTACGCACGCCATGACGTCACTGCGCGAACCAGACGCAATTGAGACCGTCTAGATATCATACCTTCCGTTTATTATATCATGTATAAATCTAACTATTTTCCTATATACAGTACGAGCCTGTAACTTGGAATAAATTCATTAAATCAAATACCTTTCTTTTTTGGAAAAAAAACGCTCGATTAATATTTTCATTAAAAAAAATATACATAATTAGAGAAATGACTTCAGCGATAATTTTTTTAAATGGCAGTCCGGTTTTTTTTGTGAATGTTTTTAAAGGGGTTATATATGTATAACTACCAAGTTAAAATTTTTTAATGCTTGCCGTTTCTAAGATAATAAAAAAATATTTTTTATTTCAAAAATTTTAAAAAATCTATTTAATTAATATTTTGTTTTTAATAAATGTTCAAAATACTGTCAACGCACTATTTAGTAATAGCCTAATCGCAAATGAAACTCGTTTTGAACATTTATTATGTTTATTATTTCGACAAAAAACTCATGTAAACATATGACAATTTGCTATAGTAATTCACCTCTGTTTAAACAAATACCTAACGTTAAAACACTTCCTAGCGACACAATGCGGCTACTTTTATTTTGTTATTTTTGTTAGATCTTTTAAAAAGTCATCCCACGTAATGCCTTACCTAACTGAAAAGCACAAGATTGAAATCTTAATGATGATTGGATACGGAGATAGAGCAAGAACACAGAATGAAGTTATTAATTTATTCGAGACAGATATGATGATGATGATATTATTTACCACCCATATCGCAAAGCACTATAAGCAAGATTGAAAAACAGTTTCGGGAAAACGGACACATAAGAAAAACAAATATTCATCGTCAAAACTAATATCACTACTAGGCAGGTAGCACGCAAACTTGATATTAGTCTTCAGTAGTAAGAGTTCTTAACGCTCAAAAATATCATCCATATAAATTAAAAATGCTCTAAGAACTGAGTGAAGATGATCCACATCGAATAATTTTCGTTATTGGACAGATGAGAATCCATGCTGGATGAAGGGCAGGGATTGTAGGTCAGCATGTTACAAGACCAATATTCTTTGAAGAAAATTTGAATGGAGCGAGATACTTTAAATTCCTCAAGAAGAATTAGTTCCGAATTTGGTTATTTTATTTCTTGATTCGGTAGAAATAAAACGTCTGGTTTCCACAAGTAAGGTTTTCAAGACCAAGCCAGTAAGCATTGAGGACTTGAAAGCACGAATTAGATATGAGTGTAGACTAATTTCCGTAGAAATAATAAATGTTCAAAACGAATTTCAGTTGCGATTAGGGTATTAATATGAAAAATATTTTTTTAATTATCATGCAAGCATGCAGCAAGCAATAACAATTTTAAATTTGGTAGTTATGTGTAACTATTAAACCCTTTAAAAACATTTATCAAAAAGAAAAGGTTGCCGTTTAGAAAAAATATCAAAGACGTCATAGCTGTAATTATGGACAGCCTATATATTTTCTTTGAATGACAAAAAACCACAAAATATTAATCGAAGTATCCGAATGTTTTTTCCAAAAAAGAAAAGTGTGATTAATTGAATTTATTCCAAATTACAGACAATATACACAGACGAATAAGCTTAACTCTGCGCAGGGATTCTAGGTAAGGAATAAACTTGACAAATATTTTTCGCACCAGTGTATACTCGAACAGATCCATTGCTTATAGTGGAACGTCGTACCCAAGAATCTCATAACAATATAATCGTTCAATTATGAATAAAAAGTTGATGAAACTTGGAAAGACGAATAAATATTTCTAAACATCATTTTTATAATATTGAGCTCCTCAAAATTGCCCTAGAGGAAATTCAAGATGGCTCTCAATTATATATATATATATATATATATATATATATATATATATATATATATATATATATATATATATATATATATATATATATATATATATATATATATATAATATATATATATACATATATAATATATATATATATAATATATAATATATAATATATAATATATATATATATATATAATATATATATATATATATATATATATATATAATATATATATATATATGTTATATATATATATATATATATATATATATATATATAAAATATATATATATATATATATATATATATATATAATATATATATATATTTATATATATATATATATATACATATATATATATATATATATATATATATATATATATATATATATATATATATATATATATATATATATATATATATATATATATATATATATATATATATATATATATATATATATATATATAAATATATATATATATATATACATATATAATATATATATATATATATATATATATAAATAAAAAATGCAATATATATATATATATATATATATATATATATATATATATATATATATATATATATATATATATATATATAATATATATATATATATATATATATATATATATATATATATATATATATATATATATATATATATATATATACGATATATAAAATATATATATATATATATATATATATATATATTTACATATATAATATATATATATATAAACATATATAATATATATATATATATATATATATAAATCAAAAAACAAACCTCTAAAAAAAACACCCATTATATATATATATATATATATATATATATATATATATATATATATATATATATATATATATATATATATATATATATATATATATTATATACATATATAATATATACATATATATATATTTTTTTTTTGGGTTGACGAAGTTTGTAATATGCAGAGCCAGTACCACCACGTCTGTATCCTCAGTGCTTGTCAGTGGGATTTCTCTCCACATATAGACTTCAAAAAAGCGAACTTTTTTAACCGACTTCAAAAAAGAAGGAAGTTTTCAATTCATTAGCAACTAATTCTCAAACCATTTGGTGACCGTAGAATATAAACAAAGTTTATTTTGTTTTTGGTATGAGGTCAGCTAGCTCAGTAGTAGGTACTGGATAAGCATTGCAAAGGTTCTGTGTTTCGTCGTTCGTGTAAAAAGGTGGTAATCTAAAAATATCGATTTTCGTATAGTTTTTGGCGTTTTGAGAGACACTAAGTTTAATTTTTTATGTTTATATGTTTATTGTACCTACAATACGCCTTTAAAATTTGCTACAAAATATATTACACAACTGTATCTTAAATTGGAAAAGAGTTTAAGGGGTACGGTAGGGGAGGAGTGAAATTGGTAGGAGGATATGACCCCTAATATCGTGTTTCATATGATTTCCGCGAATTTTAGGGGCACGAAGTTTAATGCAAATAATTATTTTAATTTTTGACATTTTATATTGTTTGTTTATACATATTAGTTACCGTCATTCTAGCAACATTTGAAGGACAATGCAAACCAGTACTTGCAATGCCGCATCTCAACTTTTGGGCCCCGCTTGAGATTACGGGCACCTATCAGTCCTATCTCCTAAAAGCATTGCAGCTTCTGCCGCATTAATTATTTTCGCTCAAACGTATTTATGGGCCCCAAGGCCATGGGAAAAAATGACCGAAAAAAAGTATTCTCTTCCATATAGCAGAAATGTATCCCCTCCTTTCATATAATAATATATTAAAATTACCTACTTTACTGATAAAATAAAACAAGGAAAATGCAACAGTTTCTGTTGCAGCGAGGCAGCGGTGGGCTCTCTATTCGACGGGCCCTAGACCCGTGCCTAATGGGTAATGCGGCCCTGAGTACTTTTTTATTTTATTAGGGATAAAAACCGTAAATTGACTTTACAGTTGAAGTATTAAATTCATAAATGTCTTCTTTATAATATACTTGGACGCCAACTTCATAAAGTTAAAATTGCATCAAGCTATATTAAATTAATTAAAATTATTTTTTATTTTTAATGTTTTTTTAATAAGACATTTTATTTCATTATTTCAATCTCCAATCACTTTTTAATGAATATGAAATCTTAAGTGCTTGACGTAAAAGGCTTACTTGTAGACATTTTTTATGACCACTTGGTAAAATGTTTAGAAAAAAGTAAATAAGCGACCCAACTAAAAACTTATCGGGCGTTTCGATAATCATCGATCTCATCTTGTATGTATTCGAGGCATTTATGTTGTAGAACATTAGACTTGAGTTTGTAGGAAGTTTCATTTCTATGCTCCCAA
>JAUTXW010004552.1:0-81970 GCA_030620095.1 Kuschelorhynchus macadamiae | reverse complement strand
TGAATAATTTGTTTCTTTTTAATACATGGTTCATGTTCCTTAAGTCTAGTTGATATTGAGCGTCCTGTTTCTCCCACATACGCTTCTCCACAGGAGCAAGGAATTTTATATACTCCTTCTGTTTGGAAAGGTACAAAGAACAAATTGTTCAATCTGCTGTAGCTGAACACCGGCATAACACTGGCCATTTCATAAATGTAAAGAAAACCAAGGTTCTAGCATCGGTTTCAGGTTTTTTTTTATAAACGAAAAGTTAGAGAATCTATTGAAATATTTAAACATACAAAAAATTTCAATACAGACACGGGTTACGGTCTACATCACACGTGGAAACCGATCTTAACACAGGGTCACGGTTCAGCGAGCACAAGTCGGGTATAAAAGCCCGCCTGAATCTCTTCGAACTCATTCAGGGTTCAGATCTCGTGGAGTAAAGATCCGTGAAGATGCCTCGTGCAATCGAAAGCGAAACGTCGGATAGTAATTCCAATTTGACACGGTCTAATCCCAAGAACCATGATTTCTTAATTGACCAAAGCCGTGAAAGCTTCCATTCTAAGTTAGCATTTAACCGTTGAAATTATTTTCGTAACATTAAATAATTTTCGTATATTTATCGCAATTTAGTAGAATCCGCAGGACTTTGTTTTGTGAAATCTATAATCTATCAAATATTTTTTCGTTTGCCAAGTGCAAAAATGTAGAACCATATAAAAAATGTGGATAGATAATGGTATTATAAATAATTTTTTATATATTTATTTATACAGAGTGTAGAAATCTTGGAAAAAATTGTTTTTTCCTATTTTTTAATAAAAATTTCTAGATTTTGCTTTCAAATTTGACCGGTATTATTTTCACTTAAAAACAAATTTATAACATAGAGCAATTTTCTTTTGTTTAACCAGAGGCTATATGATAAAAAAGCAGTGCGCCAATGTTTTCAGGCAATTTTAATATCGTCTCTTGAGTATGATCCCCTTAACTATGGCCCTTGATTTGTGTTCAAAATGGTTTTTGGCCTCTACAGACCCTAAAACGTGAAGATCTACAAAAACCTGGGAGGGTGATTATTTCTCGATTATAATACTTCCCTTTTACGAGGGAAGTAAAAAGTGTGTGCGCTTATCTTAATATTGTAAAAAAAAGTATCGCACGATTTATGTGTGTGTGAACACTGAAACTATTGTTACTAAAGGGCAGTAAGCAATAAATATACTGCTCTACTTTGCACAAAACCTCATCATCTAGTAGACGCCCATATAAGCGCCAATAAATAAACGATCTAATTATTATAACTAATCTTTATCATCAATTTTCGCATTTAGTTAATAGCATCGGCTGCATTTTAATTAGAATTGCTACTGCCTCTAAGCGCATTAAAAGATTAATGTGCATATCATTATCCGCAAATCATATCATTAAAAGGGAGAGCTCATTAACAAGAACTGTTAGCAAATAGTAGGCAATTTATATAATTATTTCTTTACGATATTACCACTGAAAACAAATTATATGTATTTTGCTGAATTTTGTTCTTTAGTAGATCAATGAAATATACAGGAAAAAGTATAGGACGAAGTTATTTTTAAAGTTACTTAAGGGAGACCTTTGTCTCTTGCTCTAAGAATGATACCCTGTAAAAACTTGATGGCAATAAAACTTTAAAATTACCCCTAAAACTATAAAATAGTGACGCTTCGTCAAGATTTGAAAGTGATGATATCCACAAAACACTTCTATCGAGAAGAATTCTCGTATAGATTAACAGTCCACACGTCAATCAATACCATCCCAACCTGAAGCATTTGAAATATTCGTATTATCAATAATTACTTCTACTTTACTAGACTGTATGTCAACAAATGATATTATTACGTGTGATTGGGTTTAGTTGGCAATTAAAGGAATATTTTGTATTTTTTGTTATAGTTTAGTTATTTTATTATTATTATTATTATTATTGTTATTATTATCGAAATTGACACTCAATTTCTCAACAAATGTTGGGTTCCAAGCCCATCCCGGATGCATGCATCGAAAGGAGTGGGCTGGTTTCTATATTAGTTCTATGTGTTTTCCTGTAACAATTTTCTCAATATGTGGGAAGTACTGAGCAGGTCTGTCTCCTGAATGCCAATGAAGGTGTGATGAGAGTGAATTCCTATGATTTTCAGGTTCTGTTCTAGTGTTTTTGGAAATAGTCCAGTTGATGATACGATGATCGGTATCACATGAACCTTATTCCATAGCCACATCTGCTGTATCTCGAAGGACAGCTCCGCATATTTGGCCTTTTTTTCTTGATATTTATCCAACACGTTGTTATTATTGGGTACAGTAACACCTACCAAATAAGCTGTCTTTATTTCCCTATTTAACAGTACTACATCAGGCCGATTATTCGTCACCCGTCTGTCAGTGATAACTGCCTAGTCGTAGTACAGTTTAAAGGCATTATTTTCAAGCACTGAACTTGTCCCGTATTGATTGACAAGCTTTTGGTGTATGATCTTACACACCTGATTATGTCACAGGAGGTAATGCGTGTTTGCTAGGTAAGCGCAGCCAGATGTTATATGCTGTATAGTCTCGACTCTCGCTATATTTTCCACACTTATCGGATTCAACAAACCGGGTTTTGATGATGAATTTTGCCATCACAAATCCTTCTGTCTCTAGGAATAGTTGTCCATCTTTCAGCCACCTGTTGGAATCTTCCTTCGTTTGGGCCCAGTGTTCTTGTTTGTCGGGGTCTGAAAGTGACTTTAGGAATATGTTGTCACTTGCGATATTGAGTGGAGAGTACGAGTTGTCACTTAAGGTCACTATGCGGTTGAGGTTTGATGTTTGTGCCTGTTGGTGAAGAAATCTCTCAATTTTTACAGCTGTCGGGAGTGCGAATTGGTCAAGTCAACAAGAAATTTATTTATTTATTTATTCAGTACTTAGCAGATACATATCCCATTACAAAGTACTCTCAAGTATAGTTACGTAAAAGTTCATAATTTAAGTTGTAAAACTATACTATACTTACAATCTTGTAGTTATAATTGCTTTAAAAATCCTTAGACTAGTGTTAAATATATCGCAATCTAAGTGTATACTGTTGTACAGATTACAAATTCTATAAATAGGGGAGTTTAAATAAATGTTCGAACGAGCAACATCACATAAGTAAAAAGTATTATGAGTCCTAGTATTATAAGTGGGAATATTAAATGTTAACATTTCTAAAAATTCACTATTATTTGAACCATCTCTTACAACCTTCCATAGATAAACTAAATCTGCTACTTGCCTCCTCTTTTCGAGACTGTCAAAACCATATTTTAACAACAAATGCTCTTTCGACATGTAAAAGTCGTAAGCTCCGGTTTCTTTGTAATAGATATAAAGCATCATATTTGTTTGAATACTATATTTATGACATTGATAAAACGGCCTGCAGACCGGACTACAATATTCCAGTATAGACCTCACAAAAGATATATATAATGTCCTGATACACCGAACATCAGAGAAAGCTCTTGTATTTCGAACCACAAAACCATACAATTGAGATGCTCTGTTACATATTATTTCTACATATTTATTGAATGTTAATTGACTATCAAATGTGACGCCCAAATCTCTCATTTCTCCAACCCTGGCCAGCTCTATTCCTCCTATATTGTAGGCAAATTCGACATTTTGCTTTTTCCGAGTTTATGTTAGCACTGTACATTTACTACTATTGAAATATAATTTATTATCCTGAGACCACCTGGAAAGTTTATTTACAACTAGTTGCATATCAGTACAGTCGGCGACTGTTTTTACTTCCCTATAAAGTTTCAAATCGGCCGCAAATAACTTTATTTTCGTATCTGAGCCATCAATAGTTAATGTGATGTCATTAATGAACATGAGGAACATAAGCGGGTCAAGGCTAGAACCCTGGGAACCCCCGATGAAGGAACAAAATAATCTGAAGTATGACCCCTTAATTCCACCCGATGTTGTCTAGTTTTAAGGTAAGAAGAGATTAGTTGTAGCAAATTATAATGAAAGCCAAACTGTTTTTCAAGTTTCTGGATCAGTATGGGGTGCGACAACACATCGAAGGCCTTAGCAAAGTGTGTGTAGATTACATCCATTTGGCTTCGCCTGTTTAGGGCCTCCGATATGGTGATAGCAGCACATATTAAATTACTGACCGTCAATTTCCCTTTTAAAAACCCATGTTGATGAACAGAGAGTATTGGGACCACAGATGTATAAACGGTTTCGCACAATATTGATTCAAAAATCTTGGCAGCCGACGAAAGTGCTGCAATTGGTCTATAGTTCGTAACATGGCTCCTAGAGCCTTTTTTATGTATAGGACAAACTTTAACCTTTTTCCACTCATCAGGAAACACACTAGTTTTTAAGCTAAGATTGAAAATAATTCTCAAGGGATATCTAAATACATCTATTAGTGCTTTTATTAAATAAGATGGTACCCCATCTGGACCGATTGTCTTACCAACCCTCAGCCTCCCGATGGCATCAACAACCACGCTATCAACAATTGAACACAGCGACACCTGATCAACAAATATATTTCCTATAATGTTGTAATTTGAGGAATATACTCCAGTAAAATGTTTAGCAAAAGCATCACATATTTGTTTACCGTCCTCCTACTATGCATCATTAAGAAACATTTTGCTGGATACATGGCTTGATCCCCTTTTAGAGTTTATGAAGCCCCAGAATATTTTAAGGATATAGTTTCTATGAGAATCAGAAATGTTTTGTTATATTTTAGATCTTAGAGCAGATATTTCCCGCAATAAATCTGGGCTACTTTTCTTTTTCATTTTATTTCTAAGATTTTCTTTTTTCTTTAAATCCCTAATTATGCTCTTATTGAACCATACCGGATATGACCTACCAGCAGTCTCAACCCTGGGTACGCATATCTCAAATATATTATATATTTTAGTATAAAATAGATCAACCGCAGCATTGACATCATTAAAAGACTCCAAAAGAAACCAGTCAATATTAAGAAACATATTGTAGAGTAAATTGAAATTAGCTTTTTTGAAAATGTATTTAATTGACTGTCTTTTTAAATTAGTGGTCTTTCCACCGTTAACATTAATATTTATTTCTAGGGTTGGGTGGTGACCGTCCTCAGGTAACAAACCATAGGTAGTTCTTGATACCATACATTTTTTATTACTTATTACTACATCCAAAATATGATTCAGACTATTAGGTATTCTATTGTACTGAATACTGTCGTAAAAGTTCAAAAACCTAGACAATTCATTAACATAAGTATCTGTGAATGATGCAGCGTAGTACTGATTTAAATATGGAATGTTGAGGTCGCCAACAACAATAAAATTTTCTTTTATTAAATGTGCTAAACTTTCAATGTACATAAATAATCTCTCATATGTAGCAACAGTACAACCTGGTGCTAAGTACACAACAAAAATAAATATTGAGGTGTGATCGTTAATAAACACTTTAACGCATAACATGTCTATATCGTTGTCCTTAAAATCTAAATTTAGGCTAGAACTGGCAAGAGATTTATCGACACCAATCAGTACCTCACCGCCCCTTTTGTGTGAGCGATCTGACCTAAACACTTCGAAACCATCCGGTAATAATTCACTGCTATGTACACCCTCGGTTAACCAGGTCTCAGTTAACAATAGTATGTCGTACTCATCACAAGTGGTGCATACAGCATTGAACTTGTGTTTTGGAAAAGATCTTCCACCTTCTCTTCGAGGTAAGGTCATTCGGAGAGTTGATGACCTTGGGTGGTGTGACTTGTACTTGGTCATCATTAGGTGTCAATTGCTGTAATCAGATTTCTGTCTTTAAAAGAGCTCGCACTTTTTGAACGTACTGATCTTTCAGAATGGTCTTCCCTTGCTTATCCTGGAGCAGTCAAGGTGGTTGGAATCCTAGGTTAGGTTAGGTAAGTCTCTTCTTTGTTCATCGCTAGAGCTACATCACCATTAATGACTTTGCCTTTTTCGATGTTTAAGGCTTTACATTTTTCCATTCCAAATTCCATATGGATGTCTTTCGAGAAGTTGTATGTCACGTCAATAAGCTTTTTTAGTTGGTTATGGTTTCCACCATAGAACTTAATATCATCCATATACAGAAGGTGGGATATGGTTCGGCAATTGTCTCTATTACGAGTGGTAAATTCCCCTATTAATGTGTATCTCATCGGTGGTAAGAGATTTATCGCCATTATAGATCCTCAGGTTCGTTCTTCACTGGTGTTTGATAGTTGCCAAGAAATTGATGATCATAGGGTGAATTTTGTATATCCCTAGTACGTCTGTGAGCCAAGAAAGTGGAGCAGTATCAAAAGCATAAAGGCAGTGTGTATGTTACGTAATTTTTTCTGGGCCTACTTAAGTACCACAGCATCGATGATAAGTTGTTCTTCTGTTCCTCGGCTAATAGGTTATGACTGTCAATATGGTGATAGATACGATTTGCAATGCATCCTGTTAGGATCTTATACATGGTGGGCAAACAGATGATGGGCCTGTATTGGAACGGGTCTTCTATCCTATTGCTTTTGATTCATTCTCTTCGGATGATGCATTATTTTGGTAAAATGACGGGCCATAGCTTCATGAAGGACCTCAAATTTCTTTCACCACAATTTGTGAATATGTTTAACTCCTGGCGACTTCCAGTTGCTCGTTGCCTTAATAAAGCTGCTAACTTCCTCCTTGGTGATAGAGTGAAGTTTCATTTGTGGTGTTTTTCTCAGATGCTTGGCCAATATTCGGTCAAATGCTTTTTGCTCGGCAGCATCTTCTCAGTATTGGTTTGAACTTTGGTTAGTGTTGAAAAGTCAGTTCTGTCGTTTTCTCCTTGAGAATGTGTTGTGTATCTCTGTAGACGTTTCACTTTACCTTTAGTGTATCCTGATACTCATCTAGATTTTGTTGATGATTGAAATCGGTGGGTTTGTACCTATCGTCTTAAATATCTTCTTAATGTTGTTTTTAAGTCTGCTGGAGGGGTGTTCATTCTTCCGAAATTATTATTATTATTCTTTATTTTATTATTATTAGATAATTTTTCATTATCGGATGTAAAATAATATTAAAGTAGTCACTTATTTCCTTTGCACTGAATATCTTTACATATAAATTCTACTTCGTGATTGCTACTACCAAAATTATTTATTAAAACATTAGTCAATCTCCATGTTTTTTTAAGATTTTAACCATCTATTTCTCCAATTTCTTTAATAAAAATTTCTTTTGGCCATTTTTATTTTCTGCTTAACATCTTTAATAGAATTTTTTTACATGTTCAACAAATACAGATAATCTGGATATTTTTTAAACTTATTAAAATAATAATTTTTAGTTTCAATGACTGGAAATTGATTTCGTTCTTAAACCATGAATTTTTTACAAATTATTTTAGTTTACACCGTCTTTTCTTGGAAACATAAATAGCTTATTATACAAATTAATTTGTTTTTTTTTTTTAATATTGGATGATCTATTAGTTTAGGTTAAGTATTTTCTTTATTACCTTAACTTCAATCAAAATAAACGAAATACTATTTTAATTTTAATAATGCTGAATGGCATACTATTTATGACACATACTCCTCTTTTTTTTAGTTCTCGAATCATACACAACAGAATATCCAGAGATATTATATTTTATTTCATGGCGGTATTAATAAGTGATAACTGAACTGAAAGAAGTTTTATTTTTTTTCTTAAAATATTATTTATATAAATGAGAACCCTAGAAGCCAAGTTATACAAGTGCACAACTCATAATTGTGAGAGAATGAAGTTCAAGTTCAGCAAAGACAAAAACTACCACTAATTTACACAATATTTCAAAATAAAATATCTTAGTAAAATATAATATTTACTAGTTCTTGAGTAACGATATGTAAAATTAAAAAATCTCGTTTCGCACTTATTATTATATTATCTGTTGATTGCCAATAATAAATTATAATAAATGAGGTTAAAAGGGGACTTAACCTTATTAAGTTTAAACCTTATTTAAAAAAAGAACATTCATATTCACCGTTTTCGTGTGTTTGTCCAGAAACATCTTGGTACGTTAAGTCCTTGCTTATATCTATAAACAAGGGTTGAGTTTTAAAAAAATTTAGGAAAAGGGGTATACGTGCGCTCAACTCTCGTTGTGTACAGTGGTTAAGTGATATGGTAAAATATGGCGCCTCTAACTCAGAAAATCACTTATACCTCTTTACTATATAGAACATATCTTGTACCCATTTACCAATTTCTTAATTTCTTCCTCCCTAACTCTATTAATTTGAACAATAGTAAAAAAAATGTCTAGATCGTTTATATGAAAGTTTTATGCTCTACAGTTTTTGTTCGAAACTTTTTCTCCTAGCTCTTACCCTTCTTGATTAATATTGAAAAATCACTATATTTTTTTATCCTTACCCTGGGGTTGAGAAAAAAGGTAGATCCACTTATCGTTATCACGTACCTCAAACTTAGGCAAGTTGAAATTTTGTTTAAGAGTTTATTTAATTGGACTACAAAACTTTAACCTTGGTTAACGCCTCAAAATTGATTATTGAAGACAAAAAACAATATCTACTGATAACTAAAATAAAAAAGGAATTTCTAATATAAATTGCACCAGATGTATCTTAGTGATGCCTTTACCATGGGGGAGGGGGCACCTGCATATACCTTCCACCATGGCAGCACCCATGATTGAAGAACTTTCAAACTTTTTAATAAAATAATTATCATTTTTATTGAAAAAATATAAGTTATTAAAAATACCTTTCAACAAAGAACACTTGCTTTTATAATTTACCTTTTAAGGTGTGATAAATGATCTAGGATATTTCTTTTAGATGTTACACAAATGGTACGTTATTGAATACTACGCAAGTTCGGAAGAAGCCCTGGCTTACCGATGTATGCGAGCAGAATTCACTATGTCATCCCCCGACGTCATCACCATGAACTTCACTTACAGCTTCACAGACGATCCTCTTAATGAGCAGCTAATTGGGAACATCACTTGGATTATTCCGAATCCTGGTGAGCCTGCCCATTGGACTCATTCTGAAGACACTTGTAAGTTAGGCTTTATATTGTTACGGGTTCACTTTATAACAAATACTTTTTTTAACAAATAAGATTTAATATAAGACCAAATCTAAAAGGTCATCGCTCGTCCTTATAAGTGTAGTGGGAAGTTTACGGCAGTCTTCAGGAATATTCTGCATTGTTCTCGGAGATACGATGTCGTGTAGGATGACGTGGTGGTTTACTTCTAGCTAGACGCTTACACACGACCGTCGCACTCCCTCCCTCTTAATTCTGATCGTCCCGGTCAGCTTCTTGACCATGATATCTCATCAGTCTGTCTAGGTGTACCACCTTCATCTTGCTTTTCGGGTTTTTCTGAATCCGATAAACCAAGTCATTGATCCAGCTGAGTTGGCCCTGATATATGATCTTTATTCGATCACTGGATGCTCTTATGCGGTCACGTGTTATCTAGCGAATTTGAAGAATACTTTCCTGGATTTCATCAGCATAATCTTGTATTTATTTTCTTTCTTCATTCGGGAATCCAAACATTAAATCACAGAGCAATCGTAGTTCTCTTCCAAAAATAATTCTATTTTTGAACCGCTGCGCTGTCCTATAAGCCAACAAAAACAAGGTATTGATCCCAGTCGCGCTGATTTCTAGCAAAAATTTCGGATAGTTCTTCTATAGTCCTGTTAAATCGTTCCACCATGCCATCTGACGAATGATGTATCTACTCAAGGCTTCTTCAACCAAAACTTGGGCAATTGTTGTAGCTTCCTGGTTAGCGAGAGCAAATGCTTCAGGCCATTTACTAAAATAATATAGATAAGACTCTAAAAATGGCCCAGCAACGTCTATTGCTATTCTTTCGAATGCTAAACCGACGTTATATAGTTTCGTAGGTCCGCAAGATCTTCTCCTAGGACCTTTACTGGCTGAACAGGTGTCACATCTTCCGCACCATTCCTTGATGTCTTCATGATAGCGGACCCAATAAAATCGTTCTCGAACTTATTTAGGGTTTTGTTTACCCCGAAGTGCGCTCCGGATTTTCCTCCATGTAGCTCTTGTAATATGCCCTGGATTCTTTTTCTGGAAACTACTAATTACATTTTAATGGGCTTTCCATCAGCAGTTTCCCAGACTCGTTTCAGCACCCAAGTAGCACATATGAACTAAAATGCTGTGATATTGGCTAATATCCCTGACTAATTAGCTAAAATGGCTAGCCAAAATAACAGTTCTATTACAGTATAGAGGCGGAAATATGGCTAAAGTGGGGAATAATAATTAGACTATAATGGTAAAAATGGCTAATTAACGATTATACGACCCGCTCTTTTGATTTTATGGTTGGGTTTATTAGCTACTTTTTGACCTTGAAATCGAGCTTTTTTAGCTGAATTCTGACTTGTTTTTTAACAGAAATTTGAGAAACATTATTTTCCGAAATTTACCTAAATAATTTCTCGTTTTTTGCCTTTTTCTCATTTATACAATAAATCGTCTATGGTTTCAAATAATGTAGAAATAGTATTAACAGAGCCAATCAGTGTAAGAATTTATGATCAGAGAGGAAATGCAAAGATAACAAATCATGGTTTGACGGTTGGTAGGGACAAAAAACACTTGCGAAGGAACTTTTATTGTTAAAAGAATCTAAGATAGGCATGTAAAACACGCGCCCCTTCTCGAAACTAAAAATTTCGATTCCACAAATATTTTTTTATTTTTTAGTTTGAAAATGTATTTTACTAAAAAAATTGATTAAAGGGTTCATAACGTAAAAAAAACAGGCATGAAAATACGTATTTATAAGTAGAAAGAATATGTTTGCTTAAAGTGGTCAAGTAATGGCTGCCAGGTAATTAGTTTAATTTTAATTTCAATCATGACGGAGCAATAAAAATGCCTACTTGGTTTGCCTTTAGTACTCGCTAAAAAATGGCTGATTTAAGACTCAGGAGCCAGCGTAACAAAATTAAAAACGGCGTTTTTCTATAATATATGGTAGAATATTTTATCTTTTTATTAGACATTTTGTATGGCAAAGAGATTTGGCAAATGATTCTTGGATATTTGCTTACAAAGTGGCCAATTTCAAGGAATATTTGGTTAAAAAATAGCCCAAGGTTTTTTATGATCTGCCATGATAGAAATTAAAACTAAACTAATTTCCTAGCAGCCATTACTTGACCACTTTAAACGAACATATTTTTCTACCGATAAATACGTATTTTCATGCATGTTTTTTTACGCCATGAACCCTTTAATCAATTTTCTTAGTAAAATACATTTCCAAACTAAAAAAATAAAAAGAAAATATTTGTAGAAATCGAAATTTTTAGTTTCAAGAAGGGGCGCGTGTTTTACGTGACTATCTTAGATTCTTTTAACAGTAAAAGTTCCTTCGCAAGTGTTTTTTGTCCCTACCAACCATCAAGCCATGATTTGTTATCTTTGCATTTCCTCTTGGCTCATAAATCCTTCTTGACTAAAAAACAAGTCAGAATTCACCTAAAAGAGCTCGATTTTAAAGTCAAAAAGTATCTAATAAACCCAACCATAAAATCAAGAGAGGGTCGTATATTTGCCAATTGGCCATTTCTACCCCATTACGCCCAAATTATTATTCCCCACTTTAGCCATTTTCCCATCCTTATACTGTAATAGAACTATTATTTTGGCTAGCCATTTTAGCTAATTAGCCAGGGATATTAGCCAATACCACAGCATTTTAGCCCATATATGATTATAGGTGCTACTTGGGTAAATGTACGATAATTTAGTGGTTTGATTTCCTGTTGGTATCCCTGATCAATACAATCCATAATAATTTCCGATAATATTTAATAATTCTATCAACCATTCGTGGGTTTCTGATGTTTTTCCAAATTGTCTAAAGAGTGCCAAAGTCATACAAGAATGGTAATCTCGATAACCGATGCAGCTTTCGACAAATCTCATTGCTCACTGTCCTTTCAAAAATTATTCAGAGGCTGGTTAAGGAACGTATGGTGCCATTTCTTGATCATAACAAATTCTAAATAGCAACCAATTTGGTTTCCGATCAAATAAGGGTACAAATGATCCGGTCTTTCACTTTCTGGAACAGTTATATTCAGGCATCAATTGTCGGGAGGATGTTGCGGCAGTATTATCTGATTTGTCGAAGGCTTTCGACTCAGTGAATCACGGAATATTGTTGCAGAAGCTTGCTTTATATAGCTTTAGGGGTGCAGCATTGCAGTGGTTTAAATCGTTTTTACGGGGTTGTTCTCAGAGAGTGTTTTTGGGTCGCACATGTCGGAGCATGCCAAGGTAAACTTGGAGTACCACAAGGCTCCATTAGGTCCAATACTTTTTTTATTGTATATTAATGACTTGGTTTTAGTTGGTATTTTGGAGTAAATTTACCCCCTTGCCGACGATACTACGATTTTCTGGCATAACTCTAGTTCACAAGTGCTTCGGCAAGAGCTCTTATTGGATTTACCCAAGATCAAGGAATGTTTGATTCTAACCCATGTGTTTTAACGTTGACAAAACTGGTATGATGACATTTAGATATTTCCTTGAAAACTTGACGGGTCCATCTTGAGCAACAATATGTTTACTAAGTTTCTAGGTGTTACTATAGATAACCAACTTATGTTCGACCGACATATTTTAAATCTCAGTAAGAAAGTAGCTTCTGATTGTTATGCGGTTCTCCTAGTTACAAACGAGATTGGTTCTGCTGCGGCTAAGATGGTTTAACATTCTTTTATTGAGTCTCACCTACGATACGGAAAAGAATTTTGGGGCAACACGTGCGAGTATCTATTGAACACTCTCTTTGTTTTACAGAAGAGAGCAGTGAGATGTATTTGCAATGCAGAGGTTTATTAAATCGGGAAGATGTATCTTCCCGAATTGATAAAAACTTGCTCCACATTGAGGGCTTTTAAAAGGGAAACTAAACAAGTTTTGTTTGAGAGAGTTTATCATAAGTTAGGGGAATATTATAGCAAACATTCTTTATTAATTTTTTATTATCTTTCATTGTTTAAGTGTTCTGTGCCGCATTTTTATTATATAGATTCTGTTTTTTTACACTGCCATATTCTTGTTTGTTTCTTATTAGTCATGAAATTTTTTATAACTTGACTGTAATTATCTTTATATGGTTGACTCTTTATGTGTGATTTGTTATTGATTTAATATTTGGGTAGATAGTATTTTTTGATTTAATTATTTTTAATTGTTAGGTGCTTTGTCAACAAGACATATTTTCTTTGACAATAAAGCATATTTTGAATTTAAATAAATAAAGGCAATTGGAAATAATGCAAGATGTACACTTCATTACTCCTGGGCCTGGATTTTTTCTTGGCGTCCCTGATCAATATAATCCGGACGCTTGTGGAGCTCATTCGCTATTTTAAGAATATACAGTGTATGCAATACTAATTGAAAGTAACATTCTCAGAAAATTTTCGATTTATTAAAAGCCCATTGCCAGGAGCCGGTAAATCAAGATTCTTAGTGGGGGCCACTTTTTATGTCTATGTTGTCCTATTAGGACTCGTAACAGGTAACAGCAATTTTGATTATAGCCATTTTGTTTGTTTACCTATAAAGGAAATATCTTATCAGTGGCGTATTTAGGGAGGGGGCAAAAGAAGAGACAAATGCCCCTTCCCCAGAGCTAGCAAAATGTTTGAAAGTAATAATTATTTTATAAGGCATTACCACGATTTTAAGTATAAAGTGTCAACCTGTTTTTTTAGTCAACGTCGCTAATTTTTATGAGGGTATTAAATTCACGTTGTGCTAACAAACAAAAAGCAAATACTTCTTGTCCAATTCGTGATGAGAACTAAAAACGCCAAAGCATAAGCTATAAAAATACCACACTACGACTATCTCCGTCAAATGTGGGAGGTTTTTCTGCCGCAACAGTGTATAAAATACTTTAAAATAAGATGCGTTACTATAATACTTATTATTTTCATATTGGTTTCAGATGAAGGCGTATACAATACATTTGTTTTGGATTCTGATTATGTGTCGTGGGCTCTTCTTCTACATTGTGCTGAAAAATCTAAAGTACCCAGGTATGTTAACCTAACTGATAAAAGGTGGGTTTAGAAATGCCTTTGACAAGAGAGTAAAAAAAGGTAAATAAGTCTTTAAAAATGGTTAAAAAAACTAATTGTCATTAATACTAAGCTGATCAAAAATATTTGATGCTATTATAGGGCGTTTTAGAAATATTTGCGTACTTAACCTGGTCATCAATTGGTTGTACGTCGTCCAGTAATTGTTGAAGGATTTGGTCATAGTCAGAACTGCGTTTTGAAGATTAAGTTAGGTTAAATATTTCTATTAAGATTAAAAATTGAATTAGATGTAATAGGCTATTGATCAATGACTTGACCTGGTGAACGCAAAAAAAAACGTAAGGAAAAATGCGATCAAAAATTAATTTTTGTACTAAAAAACCGCTGTCTATAGGGGTATAGATGTTTCCTTCTAAAATTCATTAAAAAGCGCACCCCTTTTTGTTAAAACTAGGTAAACACGTAACAAAGACATGCCTTTTAGTCAATTTATCACAGTTTTGGGCATGTAATAATTTACATATTACAAACAAAAATGATATTTATATATTTATTTCTTTTAGATACCTCTCAAGTTTTATCATGAGCAGAGAACCAACACTGGGCATAAACGTAATATCCTACCTCCGAGATAAACTACCTCAGTATGACATTGATCTGTCGTTTATGTTTGACATGACACAAAGCGACTGTAATGCCACAAGTTTGGATAATCTACCGCCATCTGTGTTGTTGAATCTCAATCGCCCAGTTCAATTGGGAGACAGAAGACATCCTATGAAACATGTACACGGATAGAGAATAATATTTATAATTTTTATAAATAGATAATAGATCACCAATTGTAAATAAATTAATAATACAATACAATAGTATTGCACATAATGTCATATCATCCAAATATATGCTAGCTTAATATAAACAAGAATTCAGGCCCAGACCATTATAATCTTTGTTTAATCAACTGCTATCTGCAGGAATTTTTGCCAGAAACAAAGAAAGATTACACCTATTTTTAAAAATTCCTGTAATTTCATTAACGGAACACTCTGCCGAAGGCTATAGAGGAGGGCTGCGCTGTGGATTCAGTATACACAGACTTCTCTAAGGCCTTTGACTTAATTTTAAATTTTAATGTATAAATACTGAGAAACAATGATTTTGACGCCAAATTTTTGGAGTGGGTAATGTCTTACTTGTCTAAACGGAGACTAATTATAAAAGTTAACAACAGCTACTTTTCAGGACATCTTATGGACACACCGTGTGTCCCACAAGTGCACACCTGGCTCCACCTCTGTTCAGTCTGCTCATAAATGACTTTACTTACTGTTTTCATAATTGCACGATTCGTTTATATGCCAATGATATGATATTTTATTATATCAAGCGGCAATTGGAATTCAAAGGGTTCTCAACAGGTGTGGGTAGAGATGGGCATGTTATCGATAGGACATATAGAGAAAAAATATGTAAATAAGAAATCATGGTTCTTAGATTTAGCCCTTATCAAATTGGAATTACTATCCGACGTTTTGTCTTCGGTTGCACGAGGCATCGTCAGGAATCTTTACTGCACAAGATCGGTTATGAGCTCGGAAGGATTCTGTTCCACGTGTGATGTAAACCGCAATGTTTCAAAAACTTTTAATCACGTAATAAATTTAACTGACTTTTAGAATCATTTTTGACGTTGATAATCTTATGTCGTATATCACACTCTCAGCAGTCTGATTAGTTAATGCTTATTTAAATGCTCTGTGCAACCCGCCGAATATCTTTCAGGGATGGAAAGCATTGCTCAATCTTCTTATGTACATTGAAGATTGTACGTGTGTTGGACCGCTGAAGTAACTGCTCTATTGTATCTGTATAGTGCCATGTACGTACGGAAGAACAACACTACTTAACGGTGGCTCTTATCATCCTCCTTTCGCGGAGTTGGATTACTATATCTTTTATCTGAACGCCTAATATCTTCAGTGCAATAGCCATTTCCTCACAGAGCTTCGGTCAGTTTCGATGTTAAAGAATCTTGATCAGAAATTGAAATGGCTCTAAGTAGTAGGGAGTTACTCATTTTGGATTTCTTTTGTGCTGGATGGTGGTGGGAATATGCATTTAAGTATCTATTTGTATGCGTCGATTTTTTGTAAAGTCGAATGCGGTCTTATCGTGCGGGTCCAAAGGTCATCAACATTATGAATCAAATCAGAAAACACAGTGAATACCAAAATGTTGTGTGATTGTTTTATCGAGCTATTAAATCTCGATAGGCTATTTACAAATATACAGGGAGAAAGAAAATAGTTTTTTTTATTATATTATGCAATTTCATTAAGATAGCCACTTAATATTAATTGATATATTAAATGCCGAGGGACTAAATAAGAAAATTCGCTAAATATGTATTTGTTTAAAATTTTTTGGTTAGCAAAAACAAAAATACACAAAATAACAAGTGCCTTAATAAAGTCGGAAGGCGGTTCGAATCAGTGGAACAATCAGGATCTGTTCTGTTTATACAGCCACTTAATGAAAGTGAGAGTTTTTTATCAATCACCAAAAATTATGAGCCCCGCTTCACCTAAAAATCTAACCACTTATACAGTGTCATTTATTTAAATGTGGGCCAACCGTGTGCAAAGAAAACTTTTTTTTTTGTATTGTGATAACAAAAAATTTTATTTTGCTAAAATATACACTTTTGTTAAAAAACACAAGACAATTATTTATTACTGCCCTCGTGAGATTTTTTCAGATCTTTACGTTTAAGTGTCCCTAGATGCCGGAAAACACGTTTTCTCACGTTAGCCCCGAGTTTCTAGTCAAGCAATTTTACCGATTTTTAGATATCAAATTATGTATTATAATTAATAATAAAATTTACTTATTTTAAACACGCTTTAAAATTGTAACAAGTATTCTATAATTATTTATTTATTGCCTACAAAATTACAAAAGTACTAAAAAAGTGAGCCAAAAAATGGTGTCAAATCTAATAAAAACAATTTTAAATTAAAATTCGCTGGCTAATATCCAGGAGCCAGTGGCAAAAGCTCTGAGAATCGGTATAAGGAATGTACAGAAACTTCTGCACGAAAAAAAAAACATAATTTATACTTCCGAAGACGATTAAGAAATGTACACGAAAAAATCCAAAGGCAAAAGACTTAAGTTACAATGCAAAAATGGATATTCATAATGCAATTTATGATTTATACACGTCAAAGACTAATATAATCCTTCAGAAACTTTTTAATATTATAGACTAAAAAATATCATTATCACTTAAAAAGTCATCTTCTTTTGAGTCGTTAGAACTTGTTCTCGATTCCACCAGTCCCATATTAATTTCTGCGTATGTTCTACAGATTTCTTCCAGTACTCCAGCGTAATATAATTTAATGAATCTTGCCAAACAATTTGCACTTCATCTAATGTAAGACCATCGTTCACGTGTTTTTCGTATCATAATAAAAGAAGTTCTAGTTTCAGCATATTGAGTAAAGGATTTTGTTTTTGTTTTATTAGCCAGTCATAAATATCACTTTTCTTCCAAGATGAAGCAGGTTGTTTATATAAGATTCTTGAATGATAAGATGCATTGTCCAGAATGATTAAAGATGGAGCATCTAAATTTGGAATCAGTTGTTCTTTTAACCACTTTTTAAACAGTTCACAGTTCATATTGACATGGTAGTTTATACTTTTCGATGTTGAAGAAAACAGTAAACTTGCACCTGGGAGAATTCCTGTTGAAGAACCTGCATGCAAAATGATGAACCGTTTTTCCGCCCCACATCATTTTTTTCTCTTGACCCTTTTTACAGACTCGTCCTGCCAAGATTTCGAACCACTTCCATTAGAAAATATCCAAGTCTCGTTTAAAAATACCACTTTTCTAAATTTTGAATTAACATTTTCTGGGTATTTCTTTAAAAACTGGATACGCTGACTTGCTATATGTGGCAACTCGCATAAAAATCTTCGATTACAGTCCTTTTTATATCGAAAACACAACATTTTTATTAATTTTGACGATTTTAGTCAAATTTCCAATATGCCTCCATTTTAAAAAATGGCTTCTTTTAAAACTTGGGTTATATTAGTTTTTGATGTGTATAAATCGTAAATTGCATTACGTACATCCATTTTTACATTGTCACTTAAGTCTTCTGTCTTTGGCTTTTTTCGTGTACATTTCTTAATCTTCTTCGGTAGTAAATTATGCTTTTTTTCATGCACAATTTTCTGCACAGTCCTTATACCGATTCCCAGAGCTTTTGCTATTGTCTCCTGGATATTGGCCGGTGAATTTTTATTTTCGTAATATTTTTATTTGTCAATCTGACTTTGAAGTGACATCGTTCAAAGATTTTTGCAACTGCTGATATTTATATGTTTATCCTCTTTTTTCATATGAAAATATCATAGGTCTATCTAATTCATCTACATAATGTCCTAATGTACCATTTTCCTTCCTTTGAAGAGTTACATATAGAAAGCGAATCGTTCCATTAGATTCAATTTCCATTGTAAACTTTATATTATAATGTTGTTAATTAAGGTAGTCCAGAAATATGAGATTATCCTGTCCATGCGGCCAAACAACAAAAGTATCATCTAGATATCTGAATCAGTATTTTGGTTTCAGTGGAGCGTACCACAGGGGATAGAGAAGATCCCATAGCTACCCCTGAAGTTTGCTCATAAAAAGTTCCTTAAAATAAAATAAGTAGATGTAAGACAGGCTCCCACTTAGTCTATTAAGGTCTTATCAAGATTATTATGATCTAATATGTCTGATATAATGGAAATGGAGTCGTTGACAGGGTTGATAGGGTTGACAGGGTCATTTGCTTATAATGATTCTACATCAAAACGGACTCTTCAGGATCCAACTTAAGTTTTTCCACGAAATGTGTAGTTTTTTATAAAAGAATCTGTTTTTCCAGGAAATGGATTAAGGAAATTAGAAAGATATTTACCTAATTTGTATGTGAGCGAGTCTATTGCACTGATTATCAGTCAAAGTGGTGCATTGTTCCTGTGTCTCTTGGGAAGACAGTAGAACCTGGGAATCTTGGAGCTGCTTGGTTTTAATGATTTCTTCTGTGTTGATGGTAGACTGGATGCGTTGATCAGATTGGTGATGCGTCTTTTTATTTTATTTGTAGGGGCTGCTTGATAACTTTATAGGCGTTGTCCAGAAATTGAGTTATCTTTTCCACGTATTCCGATCTAACCATGACGACTGTAGCCTCAATCAATTAAAATGGTCCAAAAAACCAACGTTCCTTTGGGTGGTGATTCCTTGATGGGACATAAAACTATGCTTTTACGGCAGTATGAGGTATAGTGCTTTCTCAAATTAATGCGGACAGACATAAAACCTCAAAGAGATACATATTTTCAGTATTGTTGTTATTCCATCATATTCTAATTAGTTTAAATATAACTTTGGAGTGATCTACTTTAAAATTTCAAAATGTGGCAGCCGTGACTTTTACACAACAGTATTTTAACTGAAAATTTGAATGGTGAAAATATTGAACTAGAGGCAAATCTACAAAACGTGGATGTGGGAAATACTAATATGCCGGGCAATTAGAAGCAAAGTTGCATAGAAAATAAAGTTCAATGTTTATGGAGGTCTTAACGGAAATAATCTGCAAGGCAGGTGCCGTTAAAGAGACTATATTTTTAGCCAAAACATACAGAATGACCATTTATAGCCTTATCAAAAATGCACTAAAAAAGAAAACAATTGTGGCATTAGAGAAAATAATAATAATAATAATCTTTATTAATAGACCTTGGCTAGCAAAAATACGTATACAAATATCTTTGATACTTAAGCCTAGGATAAATTACAGCAATCACAATATAACCTACTTTTCCTACATACTAAATTCCTACAGTTTGTTTAATATGTAATTTACAGACATTCTGAAACATAGCTAGGTTTTGAGAAGCTTTGATACGCTCAGGTAATTCATTATAGTGTTTCAATCCTTTATAAAATAAACTATTCTAACTAGAATTTGTATTTACTCTATATAAATAAAAGTTGTTATTTGTCCTCGCACGAGTATGATGTTCATGTATATCAGTCGCAAATGTACATTTGTTCAATAGATGTTGCGGCAGTAAATTATTTAACATTTCAGTTCTACTTGTATATATATTACATCCCAAAATCATTCTCAATACTTTGTTTTGTTTTTTTTGTAACCTATCTAACTCAGAATTGTTCATTAAGTACAACAATGTAAAGCAAAAATATAAATGGGGTGCAATAATTGTTTTATATACAGTCAATTTAGCATAACAACTCGTGTTTTTTTATATACGCCCTAACATCTTATTGGTAATATATGTATAATGTTCTGATAAACTTAAGCAATCATCTATTATACAGCCCAAGTATTTAAAAGTAACTACTATTTCAATTACCGCATTATTGATCTTAACATCTCCAACTTGATCAAGATTAAATTTACAATATTTGCTCTTTATAATCATCATTTTTGTTTTCTTTAGGTTTATTTCGAGATAATTGTTATTTAGCCATTCTAATAAGTTATAATAAGTTCTTCATTCAGTGTTTTTATTATTTCATCAACATTTTTACCCACTATATATATATATATATATATATATATATATATATATATATATATATATACGGGTGTCAACGATATCGTTTTACACGATGCCATTCATTTGCTTTTTAGGTTAGGATATTTATATTTGGGTTAACGAAATATGGTATTAAGACACATATTTTTCATGAAAAAACAATTGAATATTACTGCCAGTTTTTCCGATATCAGAACCAAGTTAAGAATTTCAAATGGAACCCTGTATATTATTTTACATAGTTTGATAGAGCTTAGAATTACCTTTTCAATGACATATCACAAGTTATATTTTTTTTTCAAAATGGCGGACCAGGAAGCGCTTTTTCAAAATTCAATAAGGCGGTCGTTTCCCGA
The DNA here is from genome assembly GCA_030620095.1 of Kuschelorhynchus macadamiae. Taxonomy (NCBI): domain Eukaryota; kingdom Metazoa; phylum Arthropoda; class Insecta; order Coleoptera; family Curculionidae; genus Kuschelorhynchus; species Kuschelorhynchus macadamiae. Next base: position 60,772 of record JAUTXW010004552.1, on the reverse strand, counting down.
TACCGATGAAATTTTGTTTAACAAATTATTAAAATATTAAACAAAATGGAGTTTTCAATGTTTTTTAATCAAATCTAAAATCAAATTTTTAATTTATCACAAAATGGGATAAGTTTAATTTTTTCTTTAAAATGTGAACTTTTTCTTAAATTTTCTCAAAGATTTTAAATAGAAAGTTGTATTTATTAAATATTAGTATTAAAGTATATCTTATTAGCTACACGAAACCGCATAACAAGCCGTATTTTTGCTTTTTGTTTCAGAAAAAATTGACAAAACCTTGCCGATATACATTTTTCCTAATACATAACATGAAACAAACACAAACATATTATTAATCAGAAAATCCTGTAATATTTTTTATTGTTTATTGATAAGTAATTTTGTATTATTTTGACATTTTGTGACTGTTGCCTTATTTTAGGAAAGCGAGAAAAAATCACAAGTAGTATTAATTTTATTTTACCAGTAGATACGGTGCAGTAACATGAAAGATGACTTAACTAAGATAAGTAGGTCTTGGAAACAATTGCATAGGGATGCCATTATAATTTTCATTAGATTTAACCAGAAACGTCAAAAGTACTGTTTTGTATCGACATTTCTGATAACTTTCGTTACATTTTTACACTGAGAAAAACAAAAAACAAAAACAAAACCGCATAACAAACCGTATTTTTGCTTTTTGTTTGAGAAAAAATTGACGAAACTCTGCCGATATACATTTTTCGTAATACATAACATGAAACACACACACCCACACACACACATATTATTAATCAGTAAATTTCGGAATATTTTTTATTGATAAGCAATTTTGTATTATTTTGACATTTTATGATTTTTGCTGTCTTATTTTAGGAAATCGAGAAAAATTCACAAGTAGTATTAATTTTATTTTACCGGTAGGCTTTCGGTTTTTCCGGAAATACCTAGACCTGAGTCAAGAAGTTTAAAAAGAACCCTGTATATTTTTTCACACAGTTTGATAGAACTTAGAATTCCCTTTACATTGACATATCACAAGTTGATTTTTTTCGAAATGGAGGACCAGGAAGCTTTTGTTCAAAATTCAATATGGCGGCCATTTTCTAACACCGAAGATATTTTTGAATTATAGGTAGAAATAATAAACAAATATGGGGGTTTTTATTGGGTTTAATGCTAATATAAAATCAAACTTTCACAATTAATACAAAAGTCACTCAATTAAATGTTCTATGCGCTGTCCGCCTTGTTCTTGGCATAGTGTAACTCTCTCAACATTTTCCGCGAGCAGGTTTCGTAAATGCTGTTCTGAGATACTCTCAACGGCTCGTCTTATTCTATTTTCTAACATTTCCAACGATATTACAGGAGTTGCATATACTTTTTCTTTCAGATGACCCCATATAGAAAAATCAAGCGGGGTTAGGTCAGGCGACCTCGCTGGCCATCGAATTGGTCCATTGGTTCCCAACCAGTTCTCACCAAATCGTTCAATCAAGTAATTTGCAACAATTCTTGAATTATGAGCAGGGGCGCCATCTTGTTGGTAAACTAAATCATCATTTTGCTGCAAATTATTTATAAAATGTTCAATTTCATTTTCGAGAAAGTCCAAATACATCTCGCCAGTTAAAGGCTGATGGAATAATATTGGACCAATAACGCTTAGTCCTACAACGCCTAACCAAACATTAACTCCAAAACGTTCCTGGAAGGCACCTTCTCTTACTAATCTTTGATTTTCCTTTGCCCAATAACGAAAATTATTTCTATTAAACATCCCTAGATTAGTAAACCTTGATTCGTCCGAAAAAATAATCTTATGATGAAACACAGGACTTATTCTATAATTATCTAAAAACCAATTGCAATAAATAAGTCGTCTTTGGAAGTCATTTTCAAATAGGTGGTGGTGAATTTGATACTTAAACGATTTAAACCCGTGTTTCTTTAAAAATTTTCTGGCGCTTTCATGGGACGTATTGCACTGTTTGCCTAATTCACGAAGGGAAGCTGTACGGTCATACTCGATGTACGCTAAAACGTTTGTTTCCACTTCTTCGCTTACTATGAAACCATCATTGCCATAAGCATGGACACCACCATTATTTTCATTTTTTAAATGTTGTACTAGCCAAGGATAATATGCATGTGAAGGAGCGTCACGATTCGGAAAGCGTTCCTGGTATAATCTCTCTGTGTCCCTTGCCACTAAAAATAAAAAATAATTCGACAAGGCTGTGTTTTATTAGTAGAGATAGTTTAATTTTTTTTAAAGTCAATCATTGAAATAATTTTATACTTAGTTAAAAGCCTCAATACAGATACCGCTAAAAAAAGGGGTATGTACTATCTAAAGATTTAAATTTCGTACATAACCTTTAGTGTGCCATTCAAGATGTTGGCATATTATTGTTCACAAATGAATGTAGTTTAAGAAAAAAATTCAAAAATACCGAATTCCGATGTACAGGGTGTCTCAAAACTAGCCCCCCTCCCCTGTGTGAATTGGCTGGATACGGCCCTGGAACTTTGATACTTTTCAAACGTCAAAAAGTTATGATATACCAAGAGTGTTTGTGTACAAAATTTAAAAAAAATGGATTAAGCCGTTTAGGAGATACAGGGTGAACAAATTTTTACCAAAATACGAAAATCACCCTGTATCTTGGTAATAAAGCCGAATTAATCAATTTAAATATCCATTTCGATATACTCTAGGGATACCCTATACACCACATAAGTATGTACAGTGGGTCGTGAATCACCCAGTATATATATATATATATATATATATATATATATATATATATATATATATATATATGTATATATATATTAGACAAGGTTGGTTGGTAAAAAGCGAGTGCTACTAGTTTCAAGATTATTGTGAAATTAAAGATTTTTTCTGGAACTGTCAAAAACTGATATTCTCCGTTTCATCGGGTATTAGTGTCATTAAATAGAGTTTCAAAAACTAAGATAAGTAAGTGTACACCATTTTAATCTAATTTGATCGTTTCAAATTTGACAGCACTTTGACAGTTGAAGATACGCGAAAATTTTAAATAGACAAAATTAATATTTTTACGAGTAAAATTTACATTTTCGATAATATACAGGGTATTCCGTTTAAAAAAATATAAGTTTGATTCGGTGCGTCTTTGTGAAACACCCCTATATCATATTTATACTGCCAATAAAAAAATTTAGACGATTCCCTACAATTCAGTACAAAAATGAACTTTCTATCTTTAAAAATAAAGATGTTAGAGGGGGTGACATTAACCAATAACCCTGTACAAAAAAAAGTTAAATATAAAAACTTCTTGGTTTTATTTGTGTCTTTAAACTATATTATTTTCATTTATTACATTCAGCTTGTCTGATATATTGGAATTTATCCTCAGGATTTCACCTATATTTAGTCATGTAACTAAGACACAAACACAATTTAAAAACACACTTAACCTCTTAAATTACTCTCACGTATTGCCTCTTAAGGCAATTTTCTCGGTTGTCTTCATAGACGCAGGTATTAAAGCTGGTATATTTATAATCAATCAATCGCCACAACAATAAAAGGGTCTTCCAGAAAAAAAATGAGAGTTTTTCTTTGTTGAAAAACTGAAAATCTGAAGTCGTCAGTGTTTTTCGTGTTTGCAACAACCCTATACTTCGTGTCACCAGTTTTGGAGTAAAATTCTATGGTTGGATTTTAGCCGGCCCAGAACGTAAGACGAAACACGTCGGCATTGACTGATTCTTAAGGACCCACGTCCCATATATAAAAGGTAAACGTTTCATTAAACTCACTAACATCCGAATATATATATATATATATATTATATGTATATAAGTTTATTCCAAATTTTGAACAAAAAAAAGGATTGGCTGTTTCAATTAAAATTCCAAACACTGTTTTCACTGGAATTAACGGGGATGTGAGTATTTTCATTAAAACTCTTGAATCATATAATGCATTGTCCATGAGAATTACACTGTTATGTTTCAATTTGGGTAATAACGTTCCTGAAAAGTTGTCCATATCCTACAACAAATATTTTTTTTATATTTTATATGACCCAACCGTCACATCCTCCACAATGTACTATGTTGATCCTTTTACCTCTGTTAGAAGCAATTAAAACACAACATTTTCGTTGGTTTTCGACGCAGCTTTTTTTTCTACAATTTCATGAGTATCAATTCCAAATTTTATCCAGATATTAAATTGATCTATCATCTCGGAATTGTATGGAAAATAGTTTATAAATATTCATTTCTTCATTTAACTAGTCTGCTACTTTCCATTTACTTTGTCGTTTGTCAATTGCCTAATATTTAAAACCACGTTTTTCTACGTGTTACTGTCAAGTTGTTTTAAAACAGCAAACAATTTCTTTTGTTCTTAATTCTCTATTCATAGTATCCATGAAGATAGATCATAGTAATAATATATATATATATATATATATATATATATATATATATATATATATATATATATGAATATTTATAAACTATTTTCCATACAATTCCGAGATGATAGATCAATTTAATATCTGGATAAAATTTGGAATTGATACTCATGAAATTGTAGAAAAAAAAGCTGCGTCGAAAACAACCGAAAATGTAGTGTTTTAATTGCTTCTAACAGAGGTAAAAGGATCAACATAGTACATTGTGAAGGATGTGACGGTTGGGTCATATAAAATATAAAAAAAATGTTTGTTGTAGGATATGGACAACTTTTCAGGAACGTGATTACCCAAATTGAAACATAACAGTGTAATTCTCATGGACAATGCATTATATGATTCAAGAGTTTTAATGAAAATACTCACATCCCCGTTAATTCCAGTGAAAACAGTGTTTGGAATTTTAATTGAAACACCCAATCCTTTTTTTTGTTCAAAATTTGGAATAAACTTCAAAATTTAATTGAGCTGATATAAATAAAAAATATATATATTTATCAAATATATACATATAATATATATATATATATATATATATATATATATATATATACCATATTGCAGCCCTGAAGAAGGTAATAATCATTACCGAAAGCTTGGCGTAGCTTAAAAGCAATTTAAATCTAGCCCTAAATTAGGACCGATACCCCAATAATTAGGTTACTTGTTGTTCAACTAGTCGGTCAAGACTACCCTTCTCTTAAATATATATATATATATATATATATATATATATATATATATATATATATATATATATATATATATATATATATATATAATATATATATATTATATATATATATATATATATATATATATATATATATATATACAAAATTTGACCCATTGCACCCCTGAACAGGTTGTAAAACACTTCGGATGTTAGTGAGTTTAATGAAACGTTTACCTTTTATATATGGGACGTGGGTCCTTAAGAAGCAGTCAATTCCGACGTGTTTCATCTTACGTACTGGGCCGGCTAAAATCCAGCCATAGAATTTTACTCTAAAACTGGTGACACGAAGTATAGGGTTGTTGCAAACACGAAAAGCACTGACGTCAGATTTTCAGTTTTTCAACAAAGAAAAACTCTCATTTTTTTTCTGGAAGACCCTTTATATTGTTGTGGCGATTGATTGATTATAAATATACCAGCTTTAATACCTGCGTCTATGAAGACAACCGAGAAAATTGCCATAAGAGGCAATACGTGAGAGTAATTTAAGAGGTTAAGTGTGTTTTTAAATTGTGTTTGTGTCTTAGTTACATGACTAAATATAGGTGAAATCCTGAGGATAAATTCCAATATATCAGACAAGCTGAATGTAATAAATGAAAATAATACAGTTTAAAAACACAAATAAAACCAAGAAGTTTTTATATTTAACTTTTTTTTGTACAGGGTTATTGGTTAATGTCACCCCCTCTAATATCTTTATTTTTAAAGATAGAAAGTTCATTTTTGTACTGAATTGTAGGGAATCGTCTAAATTTTTTTATTGGCAATATAAATATGATACAGGGGTGTTTCACAAAGACGCACCGAATCAAACTTATATTTTTTTAAACGGAATACCCTGTATATTATCGAAAATGTAGATTCTACTCGTAAAAATATTAATTTTGTCTATTTAACATTTTCGCGTATCTTCAACTGTCAAAGTGCTGTCAAATTTGAAACGATCAAATTAGATTAAAATGGTGTACACTTACTTATCTTAGTTTTTGAAACTCTAATGACACTAATGCCCGATGAAACGGAGAATATCAGTTTTTGAAAGTTCCAGAAAAAATCTTTAACATCACAATAATCTTGAAACTAGTAGCACTGGCTTTTTACCAACCAACCTTGTCTAATAATTGCCACAGCAAAATAGTTAAAAATTATTAAAAATGACACGCACTTTTCTATCTTAACTTTTCAAAAGCTATTGTTGCCCTGGGCAGATAGTAGCTTATTATAAGTAATCTCAGACCATGTTACCTTGCTTGTTTAGAGAGATACAAAAAAAAAATTAATGTAGTAGAGTTGTGAGGATTTTTGTATGTTTTACAAATAATTGAAATCAGAGAAATCAAACCTCGCATTGCGGAGTTATGAAAACACTGATCCACGGATATAGTTGTTAAAAGGTTATTTTTAAAAATCAGAGATACCTCTCATCCCTATTAATAATTATATTATATTTAGTTTGGACAATTTTAAATAAAACAAAAATGAAATCCGAAAAATAAATGAGCAACATGAAGATGGCGACAGTAACTTTTACGCTGCCTATGACAATATTTAATAAAAACAAGATTATTAATTTTATGTTCCACCTGCCCCCCATTTTGCTCAATGCATTTCTTATAAATTCTCTTCTGCCTTTCTATAGCTGCCAAAATAGTTCCCTGATTGCGATGATTTAGGCTTATTATAATATTAACCGTTACCGGGCGTCGTTCTTCTTCCAACTTTCCTTTTAAAAAGCTCCATAGAAAAGTATCCATTACGGTCAAGTCTGGGCTATTTGGTGGCCACCTCATACGGCCAAATCTATCGATCCAAAACGGACAATTTTCGTTTAAAAATGCGGTTACGTCAGCAATATTGTGGACTGGAGAGCCATCTTGTTGCCAAAATATGTCACAATCACGTTGAGCCAAATTTTGAACTACTGGTCTTATTAGCTCTAAATAATTATGCCCCTTCAATATTTTCATTATAAAATATTGGCCCTAAAACTCTATCGTTATGAATCCCACACCATATGTGCACGGATTGTCGACCAGAGTGCTGTATTTCCCGAACAGCGCAAGGATTTTCAGGAGCCCAAAAGTGCACACCGTTTTACTCTAATTTGATCCTTTCAAATTTGACAGCACTTCGAAATCTCAAATTTTCATTTCCCAAGTTCCATTATCTCGAAAACAGTTGAAGATACGCGAACATTTTAAATACACAAAATTATTAGTTTCACGTGTAGAATCTAAATTTTCGATAATATACAGGGTGTTCCATTTAAAAAAATATAAGTTTGATTCGGAGCGTCTTTGTGAAACACTCTGTATCATATTATTATTGTCAATAAAAAAATTCAGACGATTCCCTACAACCCAGTAAAAAAAATGAGCTTTATCTTTAAAAATAAAGAAAGAAGAGCTGTTATCTTTAAAAATAAAGATGTTAGAGGGGGGTGACATTTATAACCAATAACCCTGTACATTATACAACTTCTGAAATAAGGTAGTATGTCATGTTCACAACTCTTCGATCTATTTGCAGTTCCCCAAAAACCGCACCATATTTACCACTTACAAAATATGAATTTGGATATAGTAATAAAAAAATTGATCAGCAATAAATAAATATATTTTTTTACTTATTCAGCCTACATATTGGACTCTTCTGGACCATTTCCAAATCGACTTTCGGACCAACCAGGTCCCTTATATTATTAAATCCATATTTTATCATAGTAGGTCTTTCTAATGACAGACCCCACGCGATCACAGTGACGTTGTCCGGCAAACCCATGGGCAGTAACATTTCTGGTCGGAAAATTCCAGAGTTTCCTATCTCTATCCATTTGCCCAGACCGGGATGAAAACAGAAAATTTCCATGCTAGGTTCCGTGTATGGGTTGTAAGCTGGTTTGAATTCTAGTTCAGTTATACCTGCAAGAATACATTTAATTAATAGAGGCTCCATTAAAAATGGTTCTGAGTTTTAATGTGTGTTTTTAAATAATTTTTTCTCGCCGGCATTATTATCTAAACAAAAAATCTTCTGCAAAAGAAAATATGATAATCTGAATCCAGACCACTAGTCAAAACCCTATTATTAGTTCAGATTTTGAAGAGAAGAGTCCAGTCCAACAGTTCGTTTACCTTCTATTAAAAACACTGGTTAGATTGAGGCTACCTGAAGAATTTACAAAAAAATCTATTAAAGTTATACTTTTTTCATTTAAACTCATAGTGTGGGTTGTCATTCCTTTTATTTCTATCAAACAGTAGTAGCTCTAAATTAAGGAGACTATGTTTTAATAGTAAAAACACAGTGAAAAGCAAAAAAATTTTTTTTATAATTGTTACAAAACAAATTTTAAATATCAGAGAAGGTTTTATGATGATTTGGTGACTTGATCTAATAATTTGACAAAATAAATCTTAACACCTTAATATCTAAGCTCTCTGGGGTCGGTGTGCATGGAGATCTGCTTCGTTGGTTGACGTCATATGTGTGTAATAGAAGCCAACTGGTTGTAGTCAATGGGCATAAATCTAAATCTTATGTTGTAACCTCGGGAGTGCCCCAAGGGTCTCACTTGGGCCCCGTTCTTTTTTTAATATATTTAAATGATATAAATGAATGCTTCAGGTATTGTAACTTCCCTTTATATGCAGATGATCTAAAAATTTATTTAGGCATAAAAAGTATAAGCGATTGTCTTCTGCTTCAGAGTGACCTTAACTCGTTTTATCAATATTGTCAAAATAACCACTTGGCTCTTAATATCGATAAATGTTGTTATATCTCCTTCACTCGCAACTTTCAAAAATTTATTTTTCTTTATAACTTCGATAATGTGCCCTTAAGACAAGTGGACTCTATCAAGGACCTAGGTGTGATCCTGGATAAAAAAATGACTTTTTCGCTTCATGTTGACTATGTAGTCAAGAAATCGAACAGAGTGCTTGGATTTATCTTGAGACAATGTAGACAATTTAACTCAATTATAGCTATGAAGACTCTGTATTATTCATATATTTATAGTAGACTAAACTACGCTAGTGTAGCCTGGAATCCACAGTACGGAATCTATAAAAACCGATTAGAAATAGTTCAAAATAACTTTTTAAGATATTTATATTGTAAGGAAACAGGGACGTACAGCAGCACCATTAGCACATCCGTTCTTCGAAGCCGATTTAAAATTTTTTCACTAGAGGCTTGTAGAGAGCACACCGATGTAATTTTCCTTTTCAAAATCGTCAATAATCTTGTAGATTCTCCAAATATTCTGTCGAGTATTCACTGTAATATTCAACAACGTGCGTTAAGAAATAATTATTTATTTTTTGAACCTTTTTGTCGAACAAACCTCGGAAGAAATGCCCCATTAAATAGAATGCTTACACTATATAATTCGAGATATGCTAATGTTGACTTATTTAATAACTCTTTAAACAGTTTTTGCTAATTGATCAAACGTCTTTACCAAATTGAATAATTTTTTTTTTTTTTACTTTGAAATGATTATGAATAATTATGTACCACTTTTTTGTATTTTTTATATTTACATAATTTGTAGTACCTCATGAGACTTGTTCTACCTTTATATGTATCCGTAGATATCATTTTGGACCTCGGTCTGTTGATATCTTATATGAAATAAATAAATAAAAAAAAAAAAAAATATTACTTAGTAGGAATTTAGTAAAATATTTTTTTTTTCAGTGTGTTTCACTATTAGAAGGGTTATATTCAAAAACTTGTTTTTTTTATATATTTTTTATTACATTTAAATACATCCACCAGGATCATCAGTATATACCTCATCTTCAGGACTTTAAATATTTTAGTGTATTGAAATCTGGTGACACACGCATCCCAAGTAGCACTGTTAGTCATGAATACGTCATTGTTATCAGAAGTGTTTTAATTGAAGTAACCGGAACTTGGTGTCGCCACGTTCTGTTTAGGCTGAGACTACGTAGTCATTACCAAAATGGGAAACAATTTTAGGGTAACTATTTCATGAATAACATGTAACTGTGACTTTGACTATTACGTAGATAGTACTGAATGGTGTAGTTCCATTTACCCTATACATCACTTCCTCATTTCTGTCTTTATTTAATCCGTTTTAAAAATATGTATGGATCGTTTTAATAGGTACACAAAAAATTAATAGCTGTAGACCGAATTACAACGACTTTATCAGGACAGTGGCGACAATAGAAGTCCACCCTCCAAATTGAAAATTTCTAAAGGTTTAAATGGGGGGCACCCAAATTATCGTTAGTTTTTCGCAAAATATGACTACATTAATCTACTTTTATATTGACAACCTCTGTTAGTGTCAGTTGTAAATGAAGGGTTATGTTAATGTTTTACTTTAATAATCTATTGGAACTATCTTGTACAAACTTACTTTTTCATTTAGATTTTTAACAAATAACAATGTTTGTGCAAGCAATTAATGAGAGTTGTCTGCCAAGTGAATTTAGTAATGTAATACGTACTGAAAAAGGCCTACAAAATAAAGTTTCTTTTATGCTAATCTTTCAAGCAAGCAAAAAACAGGTAAACCATGCTTAAATACATTTCTCTATATGGCCAATGGCTGAGAACTTCCTGTTTGAATCAATATTCATTTTAATAATCACAAATACCAATAAAATGAGACACTAAAACAACAAACCTCATAAGAAACCCACAATATGGCCGAACCAATCAAAAATTGGTTACTCTATTGTTGCCACTGTCCTTATAAAATCACCGACCGAATCTCCTAGCGCCCCCTATCTCCGGAACCTCAAGTGCAAGAGGTAATAGTTTACTTGTAGTAAATAATTACTGAAATTCTTACTTCTAAGTTGAAACAGAAGAATAAAGACTGGTAATAGCCAGTTTAAAGTAACATTAGACGATATCTTTTTCTACTCTGCAACGACTCATTTTACTTTATAGTAATACTTTAAAGTTCAAGAAGCTACTAATACTTAAAAGTTGTAATTTAGTAAACAGATTAGAAACAGTAACTTTGAATAATTACTATTATGTTACGGAAAACAAATGACGACCTTGGAGTCAATTCCTTAAGTAGTTGCTTGCCAGTAGTTACTATATAACTACTTTACATGAAAAATTACTATAAAGTATTATTCGCAGTAGCGTGTAACCCAAAGTATTTGTTGATAGATAGTAGGAGTAATGAATACGTAAAAATTCTTAAATAGTAGTAGTGGAAACAGTTGTAGCTACTTTAGAGCTAGCTAGGAATATCTATTATTCTTTGTAGCTTGTGAAATAATTTTTTTTAGGGTACATATTTTATGTTTAAAGAATATGTTGCAATCACCAACCCCATCAATATTATTAATTACTTTATTTTGATACATAAAATGTATGTATATATAAAAAAAACAAATTATTTAACAGTAACTTTCAGGAAGAAAAAGAGGGCTGATACTTGCAAAAAAAAATATTTTCCTATCTTCTTCCTGCCATATTTTTGATTTTTTCAGGGGATTTATTCAATTCCATCAGAGAATGTAAAAAGAGGGATTTTAATTATTAACTACGATATATTAAAATAGTTATTCAAAAGCCATTCATGTTTCAAATTTGGAATATGTTTGCTTCCCTCACAAAAGGGAAGTATTCTAATAGTGAAAGAATCACCTTCCCAGGTTTTTACAGATCTTCACGTTTTCCCTAGATGACAAAAAAATGTTTTCCAAATTCCGTCGGTCTGTTTGCAGCACAGCTAAAAAAACTATTTACCCGATTGACTTCAAATTTTGCTAAAAATTTAATATGGCGAAACAAAATGGCGGGTGATATGGTAAAAAAAATACAAATAAAAATGTGCTTATCCAATTTAACTGAAATTTTGCACAAAGGTCACGCAGTAAAAAAAAACTGATAAAATTTTGGCACGAATCCAAGATGGTGTAATAAAATGGCGGATTAATAAAATATTTGAAAGATCAGCCTGAAAAACGAATTATTGGATTGATTTTAAATTTTGTGAAGAATTTAAAATTTAGAAAGAATTAAGTATGATATAGAGGTGAACTGATAAAATTATGATTTTCCTATTCAATGAACTTTGCTTTTAACTCAATTGAATTTTGCACAAAAAATAAATGTGATATAAGACTAAATTCATACGAATTCAACATGACGAAACGAAATGGCGGTCCTAAAAAAATAATTAGATACCTACCTATTCAATTTATTTTAAATTATTCTTAGGGTAGAGCATAGGTAGAAACTAGTAAAATATTGGTACAAATCCGAAAAGGAGGAACAAAATGGCGTTAAAAATATTTCAAAAGATAGTATATGAATATGTGATACTAAATGATGGAACTGATTTGGAACTAATCCTAATAAAAGGAAAGACTTGTAGTGAGGGAAGTCTGTCAACTGACTCTCCTTAAAAATTAGAGAACACTTCCATTCTCTATAAAAGTACAGTGAATTGCAAATGCATATTACATTATTTGAAGAACATAGATGAAATTTATAACTCCATACTCTGAAATACAAGACATGGAGTCCATAAGGCAACCATATGCTACTTTATACTTAGACCTTAGGCCTTCGTGTTCAGTCCAAACAGAAGAAAAAGTTTCTGCAAAAATTGGAACCTGACAAAAACACCAAAGTATTTCTTTATAAGATTTTAAACATATATTTTCATGTAACATACTCCACACCTAATTCTAACTGACTGTTGATACCTGATTATTACATAGTTCGAGATAAAGTTGTTAAATTATGACTTAATATTGTTAAGCTTTATGCAAATTATCTTGTATTATGAAATTATGCAGATAGTACAGTAAGTAAATAATTTAAATACAACGCGATCCTTTATTTCAGTGTTTCTGTAACACATAGACCAAAGAACGAAATGGAAATTTGTCATGTGCTTACCTAATTTTTTGAAAAATTCGGCGAAAACACCAATTAGATCACCAAGCGTTAAATTGTAATCAGCTATAACCCCCTCCACTTGATGAAACTCTGCTAAATGGGTTGCGTCCAAGGTTTCATTTCGGAATACCTGCAAATTAGAATTTGCAAAAATATATTTTATACAACATATGAGAGGAGAAATTGTTAGTGAAACTTTTATAGACCTTTTTTGCAAATTTTTATAAACCAGAAATTCAAATTTTATGTTTTCACCATAGTTGAGTGTATCATCATCATCCAGTCTGTGGAGTCCACTGCTGGACTCAACAACTCCATTAAGGGTTCCTCTTCAGACAGACTGATATATTACAGCTGAAGACATCCCTTAACTTTCCATATGCTGCCCAAGCTAAGCTAATCCTTCTTTGAAGTTCATATATTTTGTTGTTCCTGATATTTATAATTACTGACCTACCGTATAATGTCGTTTTCTAATGTAATGGATCCTCCCAGTACTAAGTTAGTCATAAATTTTATTCTTTGCTTGTTGATACAGAGTTCAACTTTCTCTATTGCTTCTATCAGTCCCCTAATAATTATATCAGCTTCCTCCAGGTTATCTGCAATGCCCGTTTTTTTATGCTTGCTGTTGAGTTGGTATAGATGTCATATACTAACTGTGTATATATCTGAAGTTAATGTGGCACTGGTGGAGAACACTAGTAATCTATTATATTCAAGTATCTTCTCAATCAGTAACTCCAGATTGACGAGCTGATCATTTGTTTTAAACCCTGATCGGAAGCTTGTTCTATTGGCTGATAAAAGTCAGGCTTTTTTAACTAACCTTTTGTTGCTTATAGGTCTCTATTTGCCTGTCAGTGGCATCACCTTTTTGGTAAATAAGAGTAATTGACATATGGTTCAATTATTCGGTAACATCATTAAAAAAGCTCACAGAATCCTTAATTCATTCTCAGTTTAACTATTGCAATTTTATTTACTTTTCACATCCCAACTCTTTAGACACAAATAAAATACAGATCAGTAAAAATTCTTGTTGTCATTTAAATTTTGATATGTCTATTTACCATAAAATTAAAGAAATAAATTAATGACATGGAAAATTCTATGAATACATCACCTGAGGAATTTTGCTTTTAAACTGATTAATGATCCCAAATCTAATTATTTATTGAATAACATTTTTCAAGCTTGTGCATCACTACCTTCAGTTAATTTAAGATTCAGGGACAAATACACAATACCACATTTTCGTACAATGTTGTTTAAAATATCTTTTTCATACATTTCCCATTCTGAATTTATTGCCTCGAGTTCTAATTTTGTAATCTTAGTAATTATTATTTACACATATCTTGTAATAAAATCATTTAACTACCAAATTTATATTTTACTTTGTATGCCATGTCAACAAATAAACTGTTAGTTGTATGTATTGTTACTAACCATTCCAGCTAGCACAGGATATTCCCTCTACAGATTAAGTTGAATGGCAATATATTGTATAGAGCACCAAGCGGTGATATCAATATCTTCTTGGAATTGTTAAATCTGCTTATGTCCGAGATTTTTAGCATAAAGATAAATATTGTCATTTGTAGTGACTTTAATGTTAGATTTGACCTACAGGACACTGGTGCAATCGATATATCCAACCTATTACTTTCTTTTAGTCTCGAACCAGATGTAAGGGGCATGACTAGGGTCACTCCTGACACAGCCTCTCAGTTGGATAGCATTTTTTCAAATATAAATAAGGATTACACATTGGGTAGAATTCTGAATACTGACATTTCTGACCACTATGCTCTTATGATCAATATACCCACAAATATGGATTGTGATGGTTCTAAGAAATTCCATATAAAGAGGTTGTTTAGTGAGGAGGCAACTCATGAATTTAAGTGGTACTTGGGCGCTGAGGATTGGTTGGAAATCTACCATATGACAGATCCAAATGAACAATATCAAGCCTTTTATAATATATTTAAATACTACTTTGATATGTGCTTTCCTATAAAAAATATTAGGTTAAAGGATTCAGCTAAGCCTTAGGTTACCTCTGAGATATGGGAGTGGGGACAGAAACTCAGGGATATGTATTCACTATATAAGCAAACAAAGAATTCTGATTTACTTAGGAATTATAAAAATGAAAGGAGATCTTATAAAAAATATATAGGGAACTATAAAAAAAGCTATAATGATAATATAATAGTAAATTCAAATAATAAAACAAAGGCTACCTGGAAAGTATTTAATAAGTACCAAGTTTTCATCAGGATTGGATGAGATACCGTCTGTGGTTGTAAAAGAGGTTGCAGATTCGGTTTGCTTTCCTTTGGCTAACATAATCAACAACAGCTTTGTTAAGGGCGAATTTCCAGACCTCCTCAAGATGGCCAAAATAGTACCCATTTACAAAAAAGGAGATCAGCAGGACATAAACAACTATCGACCAGTTTCGTTGCTGCCAATTTTTTCTAAAGTATTTGAAAGGGTGATATATTTGAGATTGTTAAACTATTTTCTAAGGTTTGATCTGTTCTATATAGGGCAACATGGCTTTTTACCGAAAAAGTCTACTGTTACAGCCATTTTTCAGGCTTCAAATTCCACCATTGAGGCCTTGGACCGCGGTGAAAACGTGTCAGCCATCTGCTTTGATCTTAGTAAGGCCTTCGATCTTATTGACCACGAACTGTTGCTCTATAAACTAGAATGCCTTGGGGTGCGTGGGCCTGCCAATGAATTAATTAAGTCATACTTAACTGATAGATCTTTTAAAATTTCCATTACTTCACCAACTAATGGGATGAATTCCCTATCTGAGTCAGTTAGAATGAGCAGGGGGGTCCCACAGGGTTCAATCCTGGGTCCCATTTTGTTTCTTATATTCTCCAACGACATGCACTTAAAGATAAATATAAGTTCCCTCATACAATTTGCAGATGATACCTCATGTATTGTGTCTGCCCCTGCAATTACTTCACTGTCCCCGAAAGCATCAGACATTGCTCAGACGGTGTATGATTGGTGTCAAAATAATAACCTCACCGTAAATACATCCAAGACATCAGTTATTTTGTTCAGGCATAACACTGTCTCTGAATCTTTGTATGTGAGAGTACAACATAAGAGTCTTCCACAGGTGAGCTCAGCGAAGTTTCTGGGTGTATTTTTGGATGGAGATTTGGCTTGGACAAATGAGGTGAATTCGATTGTGTCAAAACTAAGTGTGGCCTGCTATGTGATTCGTTACCTAACAAACCATGTAAATGTGAATAGTATTCGTGTTTTTTACTTTGCCTCTGTTCAGTCAGTTATTGCGTATAGTGTGATGTTCTGGTATATGTCCTCTGTGGCCCATTCATCTAGAGTTTTTATAGCACAAAAAAGAATCATAAGGGCAATTATGGGTTTGCAATATCGCCAAAGTTGTCGAGGAGTTTTTAAAATGCTCGAAATTTTAACAGTCCCTTGTTTGTATATCTACAATCGTGCTGTATTTACCAGAAATAATCTAGAATTGTTCACCACTAATGGCTTCTATTCTAATAATTTGAACACTAGGGGAAGGAATGACCTTAGTGTACCAGCTCATTGTACAGCATTGTTTGATAAGGGACCTCTGATGTCTTGTATTAGGGTCTATAATGCATTACCAGTAGAAATTAAAGAAGTTCAGGGTAATGTTAGGTTTAAGTCAGGCCTAAAAAAGTTTCTACTGGAAAAAGAATATTATTCACTTAATGAATTTTATGTAGATTAGTTCAAATGGCTTGTGTTAGTTCATAAGTTTTTTTTTTAACTATAATTCTAGTACAGCTTTTATAACGAATTTTAAGTAAATTAGTTAAAAATTTTTTGTGTTAGTTTATAAGTTGTTACTGTCCTTTTTTTAATTGAATAGTTTTAATATAGAATTGACAATGTCGATGTTCATTAAGAATAATGTATGACAAATTAGTAATAAATAAATAAATAAATAAATATTTCTTTTTTGTATGATTACACAGGCCAACACACATTTTGGTGCCTACGATTTTTTAACTGTTCCTGGGTAATTTTTGGATGCAGAATGTAAAAAAGTTCTCAGATTTTGTCCATCAGATCTAGTTTAAAAAAAAAAAAATTGTGTATATATTTTACGTTATAACTGTTATAATATATAATATTACTATTGCCAGTTAAAAAAACAAAGACACATGGATTTAAGTATTTATTGTAAAAACTTAATTTACATAATTACATTAATCGCTAATCCCATAAAAATTTTCTTTTATACGACTTTCTATAATGGAGCTTACTAGGGCAGTCTCGCTGAAGGCTCCAGCAGTAGTCCGCCATCATGTGGCTATGCCATCGTCCTTGATAACGATCTGCCATAGTTTTAATATCCTGATGGAATCTTTCCCCCTGTTCTTCACTACAATCACCTAAGTTTTCTCGAAACGATCTAGGTGGCTGTGGAGGTAGTGAACTTTTATACTCATGTTACAGCCGAGAATATTAAATTTTGAAAGCATAGTTTCCACTAATTCTATGTAATTCTCTGCTTTATGATTGCCAAAATTTTGTACTACTTGAACAAATGAACACCAAGCGTTAGATTCAGTTTTGTTCATTGATGTGGTGAATTGTAGATCTTTAACAAATTGCCTTATTTAAGGACCATCAAATATACTAGCTTTTAGTTTTTCCGTGCTAATGCCAGGAAATTTACGTGAAAAATAACCAAAACAATTTCCATCTCAATTTAAAGCCTTCACAAATTGCTTCATTAGGCCTACCTTGATATGCAAGGGCGGAAGTAAGATTTTTTCTCTTGAAACCAAAGGTTCGTTGATCACGTTTTGTTTTCCTTGAATCATGACATCTCTTGAAGGCCAATTCTTGTTAACCCAGTGCTCATTTTTAACTCTGCTGTCCCAAAGGCACAAAAAACAAGGATATTTTGTATAACCACTCTGCTGTCCAAAGAGGAAGTTAACCATTTTTAAATCAACAGAAATTGCCCCCTGAAGTTCTTCGTATTTAATTTTCCTCAAAACTAATGCAATTGTTTCATATTCTTCCTTCATGGTAGTAGAATGACCAATAGGAGTTGAGGCATATTTGTTACCGTTATGTAAAAAAACACATTTTAAACTACGTTTTGAACTGTCATTAAAAAGGCGTCAATCATCTGGAGTGTATTCAGGCAAACCTCTTTTTTCTAAGAGCCCTTTTATATTGTTACAAAATACCAAGTCATTTTCCTGAGCGAAAAAAGGCAGCAGATTCTTATCTCTTTTACGATAAAATGTAATATTAGTACCTGGACAAAGTAGATTTTTTCTTTTAATCTGGATGCAAGTAATTCAGCGGATTCCTTTGAGAGATACAGGTCTCTTATAAGATCGTTTAGTACTTCTTGATTGAAACACACTGCGGAGTTACTAAATCTGCATCTAATTCGCTCTCGTTTTCTGATTGAATGCTTTGAACTTCGTGAGACGTTGATGTTTCTGTATCATCTTCTGTAAGTTCGAGTAGACTGCTGAATGATGGAACGGGTATTTCTTCCGAATGCGCTATAGGCCTCCTTGTAGAATCTAGATCAGGATATGTCTTTAATTTAATATTAACGAGACAAAAATAGCAGTCGTCATGATGGTTTCGCGGTTCTCTCCAAACCATTGGTACACCAAACTTTAGGCACTTCCAAATGTTCAACACATGTTTTACATATGAAATGTAGGGCCCAAGATTTATCTTGATCTCCTAAATGAATGCCAAAATAGGCAAGAGAAGCTCTTTTCACAAAGTCAGAAAACGTTTTTCTGCTCTCTTTCAAAGTGTATTCACCACACACATAACAAAAAACATCAAGATGATTTACACAGGTACGTCTGCTTGTGGATGCCATTGTTTCAGTTTAGTGTCTTGATACTACAAAAGACCAAAATTTACACAAAATGATAGCACAACTTTACTTGGGAAAACTCAGTAATATACTAAATCGAGTGCAGCCAAGCAGGTATACAAGGATCGGGATATAAGCAATTACAGGTATAAACGTAATTAAGAGCAGTGTATTGAGTAGTTCCTAGTTTAGGAACATTGGGTCAGGGACAATTACAGGTATCCATTTGGTTAATTAGATTCTGGGAAATTTCTATTTTGACGATTAAGTACATATTTATCTCTTTATTTGTTGTCCTTTATCAGAAAAAAATATCGATTAACCTGTAACCCGTATTTCAAAAACTAGAGCTGATAGAAAAAATCTGGTGGCATTTTTGGAATCAGCACATTAAAAACATCTAAAATCAGATGTTAGATTTCCGGCACCAAATTTTTGTTTTTATTTTGTTACCCTGTGTTATTAAAGGTCCTGTTTGTTTAATTTATGTATACGTAATTTTCCTCCCAAATGATTATTAGTGTTCAATCACGTGTTCCAAAATATAGCCAAGTCATTAATTCTCTTAAAAATTAGTTATGTCATTTTTACTCTGATCCAGTTAAGGGAAAAAACTGTAATTTCTTCTTTACTGATTAAAATAGCACTCACCTTATCTATACTGAACAATTTAATAGGTTTAAATTCACTCTGTTGGGCCAGTTTATACAACATTCTAGCACTAACTGCGGTAGTATGCGTTCTAAGCAGATTTTTTTGAGCCTCTTTTAATTTCCAGTCATATCCATACCTAGAAACCAAGTTATAACAGTTAAAATGCAGCTTTATACATCAACCCCCGTATTCACTAAAAAGCTTTAAGAGTTGCCATGAAAATTAAAATTTTTTGTTAACCTGTCATGCTTTGCTTGTGTCACTGTTATTTTGTAATGTTTGTAATGGTGACATACAGAGGTATTACTAAAAAATGAAATTCTCTGAGGAGAATTATAATTTGTTTTTTGTTAATGTTGCTGATAATATACTTCAAGCCATGGCTCAACCAGTTCTGAATCCTGAACATTACCTTGCGTTCTGCAGCAGGACGGCTCCGGAAAGTGGCTTCTCTTTTAGAGAGGTCACTTTTATTGAGGTAAGAGACGGAATTAATAGTTTGAAGTCAAAATCTAGTAAACATATATATGGTTATAACATAATTCTCTTAAAAACAGCTTAAAGATATGCTAATTGTGCCTCTAACAAACTTATTGAACTCGTGTATAGATAGTGGTATTTATCCTGACATGTTCAAGAAGTCCAAGGTTTTACCAGTGCACAAGAAGGGTGACCTTAATGATATTAATAATCACATGAAAGGTTTTTGAGTGCCTCCTAAAAAATCAGGTATGTGATTAGTTTGAAAGCAACAATTTGCTTACAAATGACCATTTTGGATTTCGTAAATCCGAATCAACAACTGGTGCAATTTTGTCCCTATTAGAATATATTGTGGAGGGCTTTGAGGAGTGTCAATATATTGGGGCAAACCTCTGTGACCTCTCTAAGGCCTTCGATTGTATATCTCACCCAATTTTATTGCTAAAGCTGAAATATTTTGGGTTTCACATTAAACTAATTGAAAATTACTTGTTAAATAGAACTCAGCAGACTTTCTCTGGGGGAAAACTTTCTGAATGTGTGGGAGTCAAGCATGGAGTACCCCAGGGTTCTATACTGGCGCTCATGCTTTTTCTAATTTTTATAAATGACATTGAAACAGACAGACAACAGAAAATAAACTAAAGATGATACAACAGCTATCTTAAAACATAAAAACATAAACTCTCTTATTGAACAAATGAATCATTCTTTATTACATTTGGAAAGGTGGTTCAACACAAACAGACTATCCCTTAACATCGGGAAACTGAAAAAATTATATTCAGATTAAGATAGATAAAACCATTCTCGATAAAAGATCTCAAACCGACTCTGTCAAACTTCTGGGGGTTCATCTAGACAGTTCACTTGTATTCAGCACTCATGTAAAACAACTATCACTTAAATTATCTAAAACTCTTTTTCTATTAAAGAATTTAAAAAAGACAGTTACAAAAAATCTTCCAGTCAAATTCTAACTATGCCATACTTACTTGGGGCCATGCTCCACAAGCGAGTAGAATTTTTAAATTACAGAGAAGGGCTATGAACATTCTTGACAATCTAAGATACAGAGCAGATGTAAAAAACGGTTTTATTACTTTTAAGATATTAACATTACCTTCTTTGTTTATTTTATCTTGTCTTGTCTTGTCTTATTTACGTAAAGAAGAATCATGATAAGTATAGTCTTCATAATGACCAACATTCTCATAATACTAGACATAGGCAAGACATAAATATAGGTTTTTTAAGATTAAACAGATCATGTTCAAATATCATAGGTCCAATACTTTATAATAAACTACCAGAGCATATAAGAAACTTGAATGAAACTCAGTTTATGAAGTCAATTAAGTTATATTTACTAGGAAAGGCTTACTGTGGTGTACAGGAATTTATTGATGACAACTGTATAATCTAATTCTTAATGTAGAACAAAACCAATAATTATTGTGAGTGTTATAGTCAATATTCTGTTCTTATTTTCTCAGCTTTAAGCTATTTTGTGATGTGTGTAAAAATTTATTGTATTTATAGCATGCATAAATTCAGTATTTCAGTAATTTAGTATAGAAATATTATTTGGTAATTGTTGCATATGTTATCTTAAACTTATAACTGTCAAGTTAGACCTGGTCTAAATTTAAACCTCTTTTGTGTAGAATTAACTCCCAGTTAGAGGTAAAAAAAAATTTCACAATCCAGTTATAACCATTTTTTTTTACAAAATGAAAGTTTCATAAACATTTAACATTAACTAATTTCATATTTTTTATATATCATGCAGACTGTTTCTAAAATGAAAATGCAAGTTTAGCATTATGATTCCACTTGACAAGGACCGTGGTCAGCAATTATCCCTGGGTTTTGTGTTAAACAAAAATCTCATTGCTCTCTTTCGTAATATGAAGACCACGTTAAACAAGCAATACAAACATGAACTCCAATAACAAATTGCACAGCTAAGATTCAATTAAAGAAAAATATACATTTTTAACTGTTTTATTGTTTCAACTGTTTATTCTTTAACTATAAGTTTTAATACACATTCTGGAAAATTTTTTGGTTTATGTTCAATATATGAGTTTCAAACTTCAGATAGCCAAAAATATACAGACCCAAAAATGTATTAACTTGAACATTATCAACTAGATCACCATTTAAAAGCACATCATTCATTTTATATCTAGACTTATTTTCGAAACATAAAAGGGCAATAAATTTGAATCATACTATTTCTTAACCCTAATGAGATCAATCTGCCAGATGATCAAAGTAGACTTAACAACATTTAAGCACAAAGTTGTCCCAATTTTCTGATCGAAAGAAGTTTAACAACTGAGTAAACAAATTTTCAAAAACCCATCAAATACTTACCCTTGTGAGCCATATCCACCCTTACTATGCACCGTTTTGACTCTCTGAAGATAATCTTCAGGAAATTTGTGGCTAAACTGGGGATCAGATACAAAGAAAGTATCATGGGCATCTCTAGCGGGATGCTGCTGGGGTTGGAAGAGAGCATCAAAATTCCAGAAGGAATTCTCAATATAATTATTAGTAGGCATCTCTGAAAAACCCATTTCAAGGAAAATTTGCCTGAATTCGGATCTGACCTTCAACAGTGGATGAAGGAAACCAGAAGATGGTGGAACACCTAAAAATGTCTATAATGAATTATTTATTTAAACATTTTATACAAAATAAGAAGAGTATTATCTGGAGCACCACCATTTAGATTCGATAAAATAATATTTGACAACTGTTTAGAAAAAATAAATACAGTGACAAGAAAAGACCATTCTCTTATCCCAGTATCTATCTCCCCAATGCCATAAACTATGAACTGCCTTTTATGACATACATCTCTGATTTTCTCTAGATTTTTACATTTCCGATTAACCTAAAAGAAGTTTTATATCCTAAATGAGAACTGTAAAATGCTAGCAAAATAAGAAATTAAATAAAACATAATACTCTATTGTTTTATACAGGGTGCTACACATTCAAGTAGGTATGGTGATCTGGAAGACAGTAAGAGATATGAGGAAGGTGAAAATAGGTATAGCAATATAGCAAAGTGGCGCGACTGAGAAAGCAAAAAATTTCGTCTATAAAGTTAAAATTTCTTTAAGCTTTTGGGGTTTTTTTGAAAAAGAAAACTTTAAAAATACTAATAGTTAACTAATCTAAAATGTCAGTTTTACTATTTACTAACATCCAAAACACATTCTAAGTTTCAGAGCATAGGCTACTTTTTGTATTTATTTAGCACACCTTAACTTTAAAAGCAGTTTTTCATAAGAAAGTTATATTATCAGTTTTTTAAATCTTTAGTTTGTTCTTATACAGGATGTAACAAAAATGTGTAGTAACTGAAAGTTAAATTTTAATAAATGAAATACCTCATAAATTTAAATTTTTAGATTCTATGATATATTTCACATAAAAGTATCTTAATTCATTTGTTTTAGAGTAATTGATATCTGAAAATGGTTTTTTTACTACTTTAACACCCTGTAGAATGTAATCTAATTTGCACTTCCTTATCTTAGTTTAGAAGATCCGATTGTGACTCCTTAATACCAATAAGTGACATACTGATACCAAATACTAGTTTAACCACAAGTTGATATCAGGTAAAAGATCTAAAAGGCCAAATCATTGGACTAAGTTAAACCGTTTAGATCATACAGTGCTTTAAAGAAGCAAAAATACTTATTTTCAGTAATTAATTATTCAAACACAAATGAATTTAGATATATAGTATGTTACTAAAATCAAAAAATAGTCTTTCATTAAAAAAAAATAACTTCATACACCCAATTTTGTTACACCCTGTTCAGGAATAAATAAAGTATTTAAAATTACAGTTCTTTAACTATACCTTTTGTAAGAAATATTTTTTATAAAGCCAACATATGAAAAGTTAAGGGGAAGCTATTTTTAGAATTACCCTGTACTAAGTGACTATTCATCCTACATTGAGAGAAACTGTCTTCGTAAACTTAATATCAAAGCATCCCCCATTTTCTAGAAATATGTACATATTTATAAGTATTGCTATTAAAATATTTGCAACAATTTCCTGGCATTCCAACAATTAAAACCAAAAAAAGCAATTATTCCCGACTCGTCGCGACGTTTAAAAACTGTAATAAGTGATTAAATATAATAATACATGTGACTGAGATCCCAGAATCAAGTTAGACAGCACACAATCTGGTGTTATCTAATTTCTTGCCATTAGATGGCGCTGCGTTCCATTCTGATCCAGACCATTCCTCAAGATATTAGGAATCACCGCATCGGCAACGTCACACAAATTCAATTAAATGTTCTTTGCTTAATTGTGATGCTATCTACTATGATTTGGTCAAATAAAATCTTATGTAATTGGTTTGGAACTTCTCTTACATTAGATCTGTCCAAGCTTGTACAACACATTGCTTCAGCAGTTTACCCCTTGGAAGAAATAAAATTTCTAAATGTATTCCAAGAATATGAGTAATATTTACTGCAAATTACTTGTATTTACATAAATTAAAAAGTATAAATTTATCATCAAACATATAATTCACAATTTAGTTGTGAATCATAAATATTGTAAGTGTGTAACTCTTAATATACATGAGCATGACAAAGTGGCTAAGAAAAAATTATCTTATGAAATACTAATTTGCATATATAGTCACATGCATACCTAACGCATCAAAATTATATTCCTTAAACTTTAAGTTTTTCCAACTACCACTTAACAACATATCAGCAGTTAAATCGGTTTCTAATTTATTCAGTGTCAAACTAAATTCAGGTCCTTTTCTCAACACAAAACTCTTAATAATAGATTCTTGAATTAGTTTCCTTTTCTTGTAATCTGCTTTTTGTTTATCGCTAAGCTCAGAATGCTTTCCAGAAGCAACTAGTTTGAGCTGCTCTTGAACCTAAAATAAAAAAAAACATATAAGAATACTAAAAAGAAATGTTAAATTAAAAATATACAATTATATCCATAAAATTCGAGAAGTAATCCACGAAGTAATGTCGAATCTGACGACTCATCTTATCATGAATCTAAATATGAGGACCTCAATGAGGCGTTGAAGAAAAAATATGCAACTTCAGAGGATATTTCAATATTAAGTTCCTCATCAGAAGAAGAAACCCCAAAAATAACTATAAAAATTAAAAAATAATATGCTGTTAGTTATGAGCAATAATGGTACTTTGGAAGAGAAACAGAAAGATTAGATGACAAAAAATACAAAATAAAGTTTTTAAAGTATGAGCTAGGTCAGTCGACCATATGAGCATGATTCTGCAGAAAAACAAAAAATTTTATGGGCAAGTTGAGCTTATTGGGCCATTTAAAATAAAGATACGCAATTTTCTCAATATTCTTAAAAAATACAAAAATACTAAAAAAATATTTAGAATAGATTCATATTTTCTTAGGAGGAACTGGTGCATGAGTTTTAAAAAATATTGCAAGAATTTTTTTTTCGAACTTCATTCATCAATAAACTGCATATTGCCGGGCACATGTTCAGTTCTTTGAGTTATAATTTTTTTCTTATTCATGGAAGAACTATGCAGATCTCTCAAAGATAAACTCACAAAGAACAATTTTTTCATAATATGCAAAAACTCTCATGATTGCATTCAGGGAAAGCCAGAGAACAATTGTAATTTCTAAGAAATTATACGATCATCCATGTATTTAATCCCAATTACCAAAATTGAATTAATAAAACAAATATCAAAAAAATCATTAACACAAAACTAATTAAATTTGTACATACATATGGAAATAGTAAAACCCCTGGATCACATTATGAATCAATGTTTTAAAACCAGTAAAATATCAACATGCTTTAAAGAATCTATTTTTATGCTAGTGTCCAAGGCCAGGGAAAATAAAATACAAAATTATCTTCCTATAAGTCTGATTAATAATTTCAGTAAACTTCTCTAGATGTATTTAAAGAAAAGACTTCTAAGTTTCTTCAAAGCATATATTGTAATACCAAAAAAAAAATTTGGATTTGCTAAGAGTTTAAGCACTGCTGATGCTATGTATTCCTTGATGTAGAAATAAACAGTAAAAGAAAACCATAGCCAAGTTTATAGATCTGGCACGAGCCTTTGACATGGTTCCTCAGAAAAAAATCATTGATGTATTATGGCACTATAGGGTTCAAGGAGACATACTTACTCTCTTTGCGTATTATCTCTCAGACAGGAATGAATATCTCTTAATGACAGGAAAATAAATATTGGTGTGCCCTAAACCTATTATTAAATATACATGCAAAAATTATATCTTATGCAGACGACACTGTCCTTGTTTTCCCTGGCAATACTTGGGATGAAACTAGGAATATGATATATGGTTTTAATATAGTAAAAAATTGAACAATAGTGCAAATACACCTACTGTTAATTGCGATTGATAATTATACAGAAAACAATATTGAAAAAAACACAAAAACAAAATATTTAAGGATCATAACAGATAAATATTTGAAATGGGCAGAACATATATCCTACCTTACTAAACGGACTTTTATACCTTATGAGAATTTTGTTCAACTAATTTTATCTTAACTAAGATATAGGCTGGTTGTTTGGGGAGGGGACATACAGAACTAACATGCAACCTGTATTTGTAATACAAAACAGCATTCTGAAAACAATGTTTAAAAAATAATAGACTCTATCCACAACAATACACACTGGTTAATAATGACATTTGGAATTTAAATTGCTTATATACAGATTCAGTATGTAATATATTCTTAAATATGAAAAACTGAAAAAATTCATATCCCATCGGCACCATACACGAAATAATGTAAATAAAGACCTACTTATTTCTAATAACAAACATATAAAAAAACACATTTATGAATTATTTAGGAACCAAATTCTGTAATATATTACCTAATGAAATAAAAAAATTATATAGTGCAAAATTATGATATTTTGGTTAAATTTATAAATGAGCTTACATGCTAGTTTCCATTGGATTCTGATACCTGAGATAGTGAAAATATTACTTACTATGCTTATCTTTCCTAATTAATTCTTAATTTTAGTTAATGTATATATTTAGAATGTAGGTAATAATACAATTCATGTGAACACTAAACAGAATGGACTTTCTCATATAGACACATACAGATATTTACACATCTCAGTACTATTAGCTATCAGGTAAAAACTATTTAAATAATGTTCTATATTTTTTTTGTAAATGTATAAATGAAATTGTCATTGGCTTCAGCAAGAATAGAATATATTTGGAATTATAATAAACAAATTTATAGCTTCAGAAAATCTGTACTGTGTCTTAAAGTGCATCAACTGTCCACTTTATTGACACAGCAGCATTCCATGTAAAATTCAGAGTTACAGTTTCCAAGATTACCTTAAGAATAGAAAACACAAATGAAAGCAAATTTTGTCATTTACATAGATTGAAAATCAGTATCTGGGGGTATATAACTTGATATTTAAAAGGCAAATAATAATTTCTAGTGGAAACTCTAAATTGCAGCTCCACAACTGTAAACCAATTTTGTCATTTCTGTATATTCAATTGAAAATATTTACATTCAAATAGCCATACATACTTGGGACAATTTTAAACTTTGACTGGTAATAACAATTACCTGATTTACAATAGGAATTTGAGTTTGAGCCAAAAAGTTTGGTGGGGCATATAGTAGCCCTTTTCTTTCAGTAATTATATTATTGTAAACAATGGTACAGGGTTTATTAAAATTTGTTTTTGTTCTATTCCAAATTAGGTTTAGGGATCCCAATTGGTTTTATAATCAAGTTTGACCAGTGGTTGGATGCCAAACATTAAATTGGGTCAAAAAAAAATTGTGTTTTTTGAGACCCTTGTTTTGGTATGCTTAACTTTTCATATTAAAACAAATTATGTTAAAGTATGTACAATTTGTTTATTTAAATACTGTACTTAATAAAATATAGCTTATAAACATAAACAAATTTTAGGAATATAACAAGAGTTAAAAATCAGAAACATAAACTTTAATCCCTTATACTTGTAATGAAAAAAGCATTAATTTGCTTATAAAAACTTAAAGAGCAAGGAACATATATCAACCTTAATATGTCAACACTTGTGGTTTAAAGTCGTAAGTCATGCAGGCCTGTCCATAATTTTTAAAAGCAAAAATCTTCTGATTGAGAAAGACTACTATACCATTGCCAAGTTTTTTAATGAATCACTTACCTAAACTTGTTAGTTATGTCTCTTATATTTTTATTTATCTAGTGACTGATTTTAAATTAATTTTTAACCTGTTTGATTAATTTTAATTGCCTTGTGCAAGAGATTGTTCTTTCATTACAATAAAGCTTGTTATTGACTTTGACTTTTGAGTAAATATGTAAAAAAAAATGATTAAATTGATCAAAATAAGGCCGGTAAGTCCGGTGACCCAAGAACGTAAATTATGAATTTGTAACAAAAATTCCAAAAAACTGTTGCTAACACATCGGATGAATTTTGTCAATGGTGCAGATCCAATTGAAAATTGATATTTGACAGTAGTAAGAATACAAGTTATGAATTTCTAGTTAACATTTAAGTATTCAAATTTGAGTAAAATTTGGTATTGCCAGGTTTAAAATGTATAAAAATATAAAATATATAAAATACATACTTTACTCCTATTATAATAAGAACTAAATCTAAGTATTTTTAAAGCAAATATTAAGTAAAGGAAATAGTTTTTACATAGAATACTGATTTGTAATGGTGAAACAACAAAAGATTAATATATTTCCATTAAGAAAATTATGGTTTTAACTAGGTACTCATGGTTGTAAAAAAATTACCAAGTCATTTATTTGAGGTACTTTTCTCTTCACTAAAGGTGGATTCACAGTTTTATCCACAAGCACCCAACCATTTGACATTGCTTTGCTAAAACCTACTTTAGCATTTGGTAACTTCATAAGTTCTGCTTGAACAATTCCTGTTTCTGGCACGGCATTATAAATATTGGCTTCATGACTCCCTAAAAAGTACGAACAACCACCTTATAAATACTTCTTAGGATTCATAGTCATCTTTAAGAAATTCATATATTCTTGGGTTTAAGGATGACAGTAATGTTAGCATATTATTTTACAGTTAATCGAATTCAATTTCGGACTGAAAAAACAACTGAGCAACAAAGTCATAAAATTGTTATATTGAAGTAATTGGTAGGCTAAATGGTAATGTAGAATTGTTTATTTTACTTGTAAAAAAAATAAATTTTCTGCCTAATGCCTCTGTGCATTATAATGGATTTAAAACGTCAAAAATTCATTTGAAATCATGCAATTCATGCATTATATTTAATTCCACTATTATTTTGAAGTTTACTTTCATAACTGTTGTCTACCTGCTATCAGATAACAAAGGGCAAGTTTAGTTTGAGGTCTCATTGGACTGCCTAATTAGACTTCGCAGATACTAACCACGACTTTTTGATTACCACTGAGACTCTCTGAAAGTGGGTATAGAACTAGTTATAAAAACCGTGCATCAAAAGCTTATGAATGATGTCTACAGTTGCATCATATTACTTGTGTGGACCTTTAAACAATATGGACTGATTTATAAGTGCAGTAGTACCCAGTACCTATTATTTAAAAATGACAGAAGGTATAAGTACTTGCCTTTTTTTGCTACAGACTTGCCCTCATCTGTAAGTTCAATATTCTTTTCACTAACGGGTTCAGCTGCTACGAGATCTCCATTTGCCTGGATACTTTTGAGAGTTCCTATAACTTTCTGGTGGTCTTCATTAAAAATGTCTGCCAATTTTAGCGTATTTACCTCTGTATTTTCTGAGAGGTATTTTAGTATTCGCTCAGCCATTTAGAACGACTTTAAAAAAATCTACAAGCACACAGTAAATTAAAAAAGTTATTTTCTGGTAGACAACACATCCAATATTTTCTCCCTTACTTGTTTGGTTATGTTGTGGTGACTTCTTCTTTCTTTCTTACTTTCTTTTTCAAAATGGAGTTGGCTGCCACTTTTTTGCTTTCAGCGCCATTCTCCAACCTAATAAGTAGGATGTCCGGATGGCGAGCTCTTAGCTCCCTAACACCTCGAACCTTTCAAATAACTTTTTAATTTTTGAAATGCATCTTGGCTTCCATTAGATGCCCCTTGAGAATACTACGGGTTTCACGAGATGACCTTTTCTGTAAAGCTGTCCCCTTACCCCTCCCACTCCTGCCACATAGCGGCCATTACGCTAATATTCTATGTAGAACTGCGACAGACAAACGGGTCGTTTCCCCCCGAAATAAAGCAGCAAAACCGAACACGTGGAACCACTTATGTTAATACCACAGAGGTCTGCCTTCGACGAGACGAACCGGAAGACTCCAAAAAAGTATTGTTCTTGTGGTGACTTGATCTCATGTTCATTTTTCTTGGTTCAGTTTTACGGCCTTGAGTTGCGAAAACTATACAGCAGAGACGTTATACCTGCACGGAAAGCGAGCTCTAAGCTCCCGGTATTTTTCCAAAGATCTTTTAAAATTATTTGGCTTTTAAAATCTTTCTTATGCTCTTGGTTTCCACTAGCTGCCCTTTAAGAGTACTACTACTGTTATCACAAGATAACCTTTTCTTTCAAGCTATCCCCCCTTCCATGAGACGGTTCGAAAGATTCTCATGTGTTTATGATTTGTTGTTGTTTCTAAATTTTTGGCGCGTATACTAGCCTTATTTATGTATAAACAAGAATACTAGTCTAATTGTCACATTGCTCTGCTTCCGGGGCTTAATGAGAGCTGGGGCGACCCTTCCAGTGGTTCTAATTTGGAGACGGTATAGCACTGGTATGTCTGGATATCGTGCTCTAAGTTTCTTGTACACTTCTTTTATTTTATTTCGTATGCTCTTGGCTTCCACTAGATGCCCTTTGAGGGTACTACTGGTATCACGAGATGATTATTTCTTTCTAGCTATCTCCCTACCTTTCCTACTCTCGCCATATAGCGGACCTTACGCTAATAATCTACGTAGAACCGGGCAGACGAACAAGAGAGAATGCAAAAACAGTGTCTGCGCCATTTCTAGCGGAATCGTTAGTTTTCGCACTGAGCGCTTGAGTCTCCCTTATTACCCCGAGTCAAAGCAGCTAAACCGAATACTTGGAAGCACTTATGTTAAGAACACAGAGGTCTGCCTTCCACGACGCGTATTTAGTGCTGGGCGTTAGTCACCGATGTTCGATGTTTCGCCATCGATGTGGGAGATGAAAAAGGCGGTTAATCCTCAAAGAGTATTTAATTAGAGTTGCGCTAATTGCGGCTTTGTATTCACGCCTCTTTTAATCACTAAGACAAGACCTATTTAATGGACATATAATATACATGTTCTTCGATTTAAAAAAATAATACCTTTTTGATCTACATTTACAGGACATTGGGTTATATTTTGAACGGGGTCTACACGTTTTTTTTAAGATGTCAAAAAATGGTAAATAAAAAAGTTTTAAGATTTTGTCTGAACTACCAGGATTCGGTACCCGAAAAAACAACTGAACATCCTGTATAATTATTTAATTATGTTCGTCAATTGGGTATCTTCTTGTTGATTATAACTAAATATACTACTTCTGATACCTTTATGTCTAAAGATACCAGAGAAATTTAAGAAAAAACCTACCATAAGAGGTTAGAGAGGCGAAAAACGCTCTATTACATAGTGGAGTTGATGAGAATACATTGCCTCTTATGCTGAGTTTTCGTAAATTTCTCGTCTCTAAAAAGAATCGATAAAATCGATAAATTCACCTTTAATCACAGGTCACAACTTCCCTCGTACACAGAATTCCACTACTTTACAATATACAGCGTACATAGGCATATAATTATTTGTTCATAACTTTATAAAAATCATCTAAACTGTAATTTATTTCAATATTTATTTATTATTATCTATTAATTTAAACATAATTTACATAGTAACATTTTCTCTATAATTAGAACATTACATGTAAATAACTTACTTAACAATAAAAACTAACTCTTCCGTCACTGCACATTTGCCTCAACATATCCACTATCTCTTTCCATACAGGTAACCGTTCTTACAGAAAATTCTCCTAAAACGTTTCTAATCATGGCAGGCGTTATGGCCCGTATTTCTTCCCTAATTACCCTCTCCAAATGATCAACATTCTGAAATGGCCTCTTTAGATACACTTTCCCTTTTAAGTAGCCACAAAAGACATAATCAAGAGGGTTCAAGTTCGGAGATCTAGCTGGACAGAAAATATCAGAATACCTGTCGATTACTCGTTCATTAAAGATAAAATTTAAGTATTGTCTTACATCCCTTGCTCTGTGGCATGGTGCGCCATCCTGCTGGTACCATATTTGGAACCTCTCACTTATGGGTAGCTCATGAATAAAATCGTACAGGTAAGTATTTAGAAAATCCAAGTAGCGTTGACTACTTAAATTATGCCCAAGAAAAACTGGTCCAATTACTCTATCTTTATAAATTTCGCACCACACATTTGTTTTGAATGAATACTGATCACGAGTTTATATAACAAAATTAAGGATTAACGTCACTCCACCAACGACAGCTTTGCGAACTTACAGTCCCATTGGAAATAAACGTTGCTTCATCGGTAAAAATAATGCGTCTTGCTATAAAAGGATCATCTTCTAGCGCCCCTTGTATCAGACAGCAAAACTAAAACCGTCGCTCAAAGTCTCCTAGTCTCAAGGTATGTATAAATTTTGGTTTGTAAGGTCGAAAACTGTTTTCTTTCAATATTTTTGAAACTGTATCTTTACCTATGTTATCCGGCAATGTTGCTGATCTTTTGCGTAGGGACTTTTTAGGGTCTTCTATCACAGAGAACATTACTTGATTTGTAGTTTCGTCATTCGCAACCCTTGACCTCCGTTTCTTGTTAAGGTTATTTTCTACATTTCCAAAAGTCTTTTTGTTAGTTTTTTTAGTCTTATAATGTTCTATATTGGCAATCTCCCTACACCCATCGAAATTTATTTTATTGCCGGTTTCCTGATGATGTAGGAATAAAGCTGAGGTTGTTCGTTTATTTCTGATGCTGAGTTTATGCTCTTCCACTCTTGCTGATATTCGCCTGTTAGTTTGCCCTACGTACAACTTTTCACAGTCCTGGCACGGAATACTGTACACTCCGTGGTTTTCCAGTTTGATTTTATCTTTTGGGTTTCCGAGTAGTTTACCTATAGTTGTTTGTATCTTGTGTATTGTTTGTATGTTGTGTTTCCTCAGAATTCTTCCGATTCTGTCTGTTGTGCCTTTTACATATGGTAAGACTACTCCTTGTATTCCCGGCTCATATTTTTTGTTGTTCGTTGTTCGGGAAGTCTCTCTCTCAGAAAGTGAAAAATCCGTACTGAGTAAGGGTTTTAATTTTGCGATATCTCTAAGGAAATCCCGAAAGAAGAAATAATAGCTGGGGTGGAAGCTGTCCTTGACTCCTTTGAAGAAACAAAAGCAGAGGAGATTCGACAAGAGGTGGCAAGAATTTTAAGAACAAGCAAAACACCAAAACAAAACCTAAATGCCATTGAACAAAGGGCCCTAATAAACCTTCGAAAAAATAAAGACATCACAATCCTTCCAGCAGATAAAGGAAACGCAACTGTGGTTATCAATACCCAAGATTACGTACAAAAAATGCAGGATATCCTACAAGACAATTGTTATAAGCCTGTTCCAAGGGACCCGACAACGTACCTAGATAAAACAACTAAAAATAAAATAAAAAGTTCACCAATAAACCCCGAAATTCAACAAAAAATCATACCACGGAAAAATACACAAACCAGGGGCGCCTATCAGACCTATTGTTAGTGCTGTTAATTCGCCGCTATAAAAACTGGAGAAATACCTTTCTGAAATTATGCAACCAACTGTAGAAAAAGCTGATTCATTTGTAAAAAACTCGGAGCATTTCACCCGAATTATACGAGATATCGTCCTTGAAAAAAACGATATCATAGCAAGCCTAGATGTCAAATCGTTATATCCCAGTATTCCCATCGACGAAGCATTGGACAAGATTGCTATGAACGAGGATTTCCAGGCACATATAATAGAACTCTCGGAGCATTGCCTCAAAAATACTTATTTTTCTTTCAACGGGCAAATGTATAAACAAATGGATGGTGCTCCAATGGGGTCCTCGCTATCACCAGTAGTCGCGAATTTATTTATGATATACTTCGAAAAGGAAGCTCTTGAGAAAGCAAGTTTAAAACCCAAATTATGGATTCGTTATGTGGATGACATATTTATTATATGGCAACATGGTCATGCAGAGCTCGAAAAATTTCATCCACCCCAGAATACAATTTACTCTAGAGCTAGAGGAAAACAACAAACTACCTTTTTTAGATGTTTTGGTCACAAAACTATATAACGGACATTTCGAATACACCGTGTATAGAAAACCAACACATACAGAAAGATATTTAAATGCAAAATCACATCATCACCCAGCACAAATTCAAGCTGTGGCAAATACTCTAATATCTAGATCCGTGCGACTAACTGAAACACAGACGAGACAAAACGAACTTAAGGTAGTATCTGGTGCTTTAAAGAAAAATGGCTACACAAATCGCACCATAGAGAAAGCTATTAATGCACAGGTTTCCCGAACAACGAGCAACAAAAAATATGAGCCGGGAATGCAACGAGCAGTCTTACCATATGTAAAAGGCAAAACAGACAGAATCGGAAGAATTCTGAGGAAACACAACATACAAACAATACACAAGCCACAAACAACTATAGGTAAACTACTCGGAAACCCAAAAGATAAAATCAAACTGGAAAACCACGGAGTGTACAGTATTCCGTGCCAGGACTGTGAAAAGTTGTACGTAGGGCAAACTAACAGGCGAACATCAGCAAGAGTGGAAGAGCATAAACTCAGCATCAGAAATAAACAAACAACCTCAGCTTTATTCCTACATCATCAGGAAACCGGCCATAAAATAAATTTCGATGGGTGTAGGGAGATTGCCAATATAGAACATTATAAGACCAGAATAATCCGAGAAGCCATAGAAATTGAAAAACAAGGTGATTTGAATAAAAGGGACGAATCATTAAAACTACCAACAGTATGGAAGACAATAATCGACAAATCTAAAATCGCAAAAACTCAAGCGCAATTAGCGCAACAACAACAGCACCATCCGGAAAACATAAATAACGACCAACGCCTGCGCAGATATAACCTTCGTCCCCGAGTGGGGGTATAAAAGGAAGCGTCGCAGTCACGAACACTTCAGTCTCTATTCGGACGCGAGAAAGAAAGCTTCGAAAATGCCAAATGTGATTTTGGCGAAACGTCAGCAAAACTGTTCTTTTCAGAACGACAGTAGTGAACGGATGTACGCCCGGAATGAAAACACATTATATATATATATATATATATATATATATATATATATATATATATATATATATATATATATATATATATATATATATATATATATATATATATATATATATATATATATATATATATATATATATATATACACGCGCCTTATGATTATGTCAAAGAGTAGACTACTAGGCTTTTGCTATATTAATTATAACTTTCTCAACCAACGATCTTACATACTTATAAATCATACCTAATGCCATATAACTGAACTTTGCTTTTTTCAATGCAGATACATATACACACGCACTACATCAAGTAATTTCCCAATAGTTTTGTTCTCCAGACCTTGCATTTAGCAACGTTGCCAGTTGTAATAAAATATCAGAAACAAGTGAGATATGTAAAAGGTAGGCAGTTGTTTCTTATTTTATGCAATTACTAGCGGATACCCGCGACTTCGTTCGCGTTATGACATTAATGAAAGGGATGTAAAGAGGTACTTAAATTGCGTCATGTGAGTACCTCTCTATAAACCACTTTGTGGTTGCATTCTCTGGCTGTAAAATAGCCAAGCTACTACGCGAACTTACTCTAGAGCATGCGGCATAGAGTTGACCACGGGAAAAACAATCGTAACGCAAGTCTCCTCAAGCAAGGATTGCCCTTGAGCTTTGTTAATTGTCATGGCAAAACAAAGCTTTAAAGGAAACTGTACACGTTTAAACTGAAAAGGATAGTCTGAATTAAAGAGATACGTGGTATAAAAACTGTTTCTCCCATACCAGGGCCAGAAATAATAAACTTTTAAAGTTAACTCATGAGGAGGGATTCCTGAAGGATTTAGAGAGTTTCGAAACTCGACAGAATAATTAACCGCATTTTCTTGTTCTATAACTACATCTATTAAGAAGTATGTCAATTGTGGAGCAGTAATTTCTTCCAATAAAGCTAGATTTATTTCATCTGCTGTGCTATTTTTTGGAGTTATTATAGCTCGTTCGTTAAACCAAGAAGATATTTTATTTTGACAACTTTTGAGACCACTATATGCATTTAAGGGGTAGTTTCACCCCCTTGGAAACTGAGTTTCGATATTGTTTGCAAATAACTTTTTCAATAACCCCATTAATTGTGTAACCCGCGTGGTTTCACGCGATGTGTTTTTTTCCTTAACGAACGTGAACTAGACGATATAACTGATTGCCAGGGCTGAGTATCTATCTCTATTTTAATTTTCGACATCTAGTAAACAGTTTTCTACGTTTTCGACATTGCGAAAACGGCAGAATAGTTAGGGTTTCCATCTCCCCGGATTTGCCCGGACATGTTTGGGTTTCTAAGGACGTCCGGGCGGATTTCCAAAAAATGTCCGGGTTAATGTTGAAAATCATAGTTTTAATAATAGGTATAACATTACATCAGCAAAGTTCATAAATTTATATAATCTCAACTAATTCGACCTTCGACAACTCGTGATGGCGCGCAACCAACATTACAGATTGGCCAAATCCGCTATATCAACGAAGTTCTACAAAGCGCGTTTTCGTTTCGTTTCGCCCATCTCTATGCGAGTGTTTTTGGTTTGTATTTTACTCGGGGATTCCCCTTTATAACCGAACGGCTCGAACGGTTTTGTTTTGACCAATCAGTGCATTCTGTGCATTTGGTTTTTTGTGGTTTGTGTTTTGTGCTTTTACATAGTACATCAATATATTATTTTGAGAGTTAATTATGCCAAAACGAAAGTGCGTTGTTTCGGATGAAATGCTTAATACATTTCCTTTTTTTAAAAAGGGAAAGTCGAGTTTTGAAGTAATGTGTAAGATATGCAGTGTAAATCTTAGCATTGCACACAAAGGCAAAAAAGACATCGAGGACCATATAGCTACTGAAAAACATAAAAAGAACTTGAAAAGTCAGGCAGGTCAGTAAAAAAAAACTAGTTAACGGTGTTAGAAAATCTAAATTATATTTATTATAATTTTAGGCACATCCAAACTAGACGTTTTTGTTAAGGCAACAAGTAAAGATAATGAAAAACTTGTTAAGGCAGCTGAAGCAACACTAGCATATCATACAGTCAAACATCACCAGTCATTTAATTCAATGTATCAGGACTCATCAATTTTAAAATCAGTGACTTGCGGCCATACGAAAGTTGAAGCCATAGTTAATGGAGTACTCGGACCGTCAACAGTAAAAACTATCACAAATCAGATTAGTGGTATTTCGTTTATTGGAATTTCTACAGATGCCAGTAACCATAATGCAATTAAGATGTTTCCTATATTAATTCAATATTTTGATTTTAAAAAAGGGGGAATACAGATTAAACTAGTTGATATATGTAGCTCAGACAACGAAACATCGGTGACTGTTACAGACCTTTTATATTCCGTACTGGAAAAACTTAAACTTACTACAAAGTGCATTTCATTTTCTGGTGATAATTGTAACACCAACTTTGGTGGAATTAACAGGGCTGGTCAAAATAATATTTTTAGCAGATTAAAATCTAAAATAAATAATAATCTAATCGGCATTGGATGTCCGGCTCATATCATAAATAATGCGGTTCAGACCAGTTGTGACATCTTGCCAATTGACATAGAAAGTATAGTTTTAAAGCTGTTTAATTATTTTCACATTTTTACAGTTAGAGTGGCCTCTTTAAAACAATTTTGTGATTTTATTGACACAAATTACATGCAATTGTTATACCATTCCAAAACTAGGTGGCTTTCATTATTTCCGGCTATTGAAAGAGTGCTCAAGATGTTTGACGCTTTGAAGTCGTATTTTTTGTCTGAAAAAACTCCACCCTTTATTATTAAATCATTTTTCGAAAATTTATTTTCTGAAGCTTATTTATATTTTGTTCATTCTTTGATGTCAGTGTTTCACCAAAATATTGAACGTATTGAAAGCGCTGATAATTCCGTTGTCGAGGTACTAGTCATTCTTGAAAATGTTATTGAGAACCTAACTAACAGATTAAAAACTAGGTTTATCCCACTAAAAGTCCGTGACATTTTAAAAAAAGCTTCAGAAGAAGGTTTTGAAACAGAGTGCGATATATTTAGAAAAAATATATTTTGTATGTATGAAAAAGCTATCGAATATGTCAAAATTTGGATAAAACCTCTTGAACAGTTTAAATGTTTTAAGTGGATGAACTTAAATAATTTGGAGGCAAAAGACTGGAAGGTGGACATTTTACCATCCATAAACTATCTTTTAGAAAAAGGCGTCAATATTGACGATGCAAAGTTTTTTGACCAATACTTTTCCTTAAAACAATTTATAACTAACAGTTTTTCTGAAGAGCAGCATGATTTGTCAGCTCATAAAAAGTGGGTTATTTACTTTCAAAGTTGTGTATCAATTGAAGTATTTTCCGAACTATTAAATCTATGCGAATTTTTTTTCTCCATCACGGCACACAATGCAAATGTTGAGCGTATATTTTCATTAATTGCTGCCCAGTGGACAAAGGAAGGCAATAGGCTAACCCTCGATTCAATAAAAGGGATTATATTGACAATTTTTAATTATGATATGACCTGCAGTGAATTTTATGATTTTATTTTGTCACCTGAAAATATGTCTGTCCTAAATCAAATTCAGAAATCTGAAAAGTATCAAATAAAATAAGGAAATTTGGCACCTTTTTTTATGAAATCATTTTTTTTTTGTTCCTATGTTTTGCACTGTTCTATCTTTTGTTCCTATTTTTGTTCCGTCTTTTTTTTAATAATAAATGTTTATTTAAGTTTTACTTTTGCTCAAAATAAATAAGTAAGTACGTTAATTTATAGTTTTATTGTTTTAGTTAAAAATGTATACTACTATATCAGTTTTATAAAAGAGTCCGGGTTTCGTCCGGGTTTTAGGTCTTAAATGTCCTGGGTTTTAAAAAACTGATATGGAAACCCTAAGAATAGGGGAATATACAGAAAACCTATATCTGTCAAACATTTTAAAGTTCAGAGTATCAGAGTTATGTTATTTTTAATAACATAAAATAAAAAAACATCCAGAGACGCCTTTCAGAAATTTCAATCCGAGACAACTAAAAAAAATAATGACAACTATCACCTGAAACAAATGTCCTCATCTTGAAGCGAACGACAAGTCTCTGTAGTGAGGAACGACTATGATTAAAAAAAGGCTCACCTTTCACCTCCAAGCCTTCCTGATTTCCGAACAGAGACGCAGATTTTTTTATTCTTAATCATCCGCACGAGTCTCGACGCTCGCTGATTTTTGATTAGTGTTTTTTTTTATTGTTAGGTCAAAAAAAATTATGTTTGAAAAACGTGTTGCGTTTAGGTTAGCTCTGGATAGGTCCTTTATTTTTGGTTGATGTAAAAAGCGTATTATATAAAAGGTGTATCTATATTAAAACTAGGCAGCAGCGGGACTCGTGCAGTCGTGCAGATGTGTAAGAAAAAAATGTGCCTAAGAAAGAACGAGAGCCAAGATCAACTATCAACTAATGAGTGATGACTAAAAAAACGTCTTCGCCTTGAAGTTTAGGCTTACAAAATATATGAATGACTGATGTTAAAGGACTACATAATATATGCCTTTCGCATTTATGTGATTAAGTATAACATGCAATTACAGGATAACTCATTTCGCGATAAACCCTGCTAAATCGGGACGGGTGATAGCCCTTATTTCATAATTAGTTAAATAATAAATTAAAATCGAAAAAACAGGACCTTTTTACCAATTATGAATAAAAATAAACATGCAGCCCTCCAGCAAATTTGTCCGAAAAAATTCACAATACTGCATAGATTCTGGCAGTTTTAGAATAAAATTTCAAAAAATATTTAAAAAGTGTTTACAAGTATATCAAGTCAATAATCGTTATATTTTATAAATATATATTTTTTTACTCAATTTTGGCAAAGCCGTTTTTTATACATTTTCAAAAAGTACCTATTACTCACTAAATATCAAATACAAAATTTCGAAAATAATACAAAAATATGAAAAAAATTATACTGTTTACAAACTTGATGTATTTTTCCTTGGTAGAAAACCTCAGTTTTTCTACACGCGTATAAAACAAGTTTTGTATGGTTTGCTACCCATGTAGATTACCTTAGGTTTTCTACTGACCCAACACTGACTGCATCCTGCATCAGAAGTTATACTATTGTAGATTGGGACTGGAATTTTTGGGTTAATGAAAATACTTTATTCTAGTTTATATTCTAG
Source organism: Kuschelorhynchus macadamiae (assembly GCA_030620095.1). Taxonomy (NCBI): domain Eukaryota; kingdom Metazoa; phylum Arthropoda; class Insecta; order Coleoptera; family Curculionidae; genus Kuschelorhynchus; species Kuschelorhynchus macadamiae. The sequence goes on along the minus strand of JAUTXW010004552.1, from coordinate 19,888 downwards.
TTTATTTTGTGCTCCATCCCATGAGAGAATAACACAATAAATAGTTTTATAGGACAGCATGAGGTGTAAAGCACACTTAAACAAATAATTTTGTATACCTGTGTCCTAGAAAAACGTGGCTGCCTATGCCTTTGTTATTGTTTATAAACATAAACATGGCCTATGTCCTATCCTATGAGATAGCTGTATTATTAAACAAACTTTATAAGTACACCAAAAAGTGGCAACGTTGAGAGCAAAGTACAAACTAGTGTCTAACCTCAAAACTGTGTTACTGTTCAGTGTTTGTACATATTTTTTAAAATGTATATAGAGTGAGACTTTGAACATAGAATAAGTAAGTTTTAATAAAACCCTCGTTTTTTAAGAATACGTAAATATTAAGAAAAATGTTAAGTGCTTCGAATCGGAGACTCAAATCATTAGTTAAAATCCTAAACGGAGTTAAACCGGAAACTATAGAATACAATAGTGTGAGGGCGTATGTTACTTCAGAAAATGTGGCTATTGGAGACATCATCAAAGATATAACAAAGGTCCAAAAACCAGAATTTGTTCCGAGGCTATATTGTAAGTTTTTTTTTATATATTTTTATTATACATTTTCTAATACATACGTAAATTACTACTTTTCAGACTTCAGTTATTTAATTCAGATCTAAGAGGACATCTGAGTGAATTTAAATTTTCGATTCTGCGGCTGCATATTCAGTGTTGTCACGCCTGGTACAATTATTGTACTAAATCTAGAACTATCGGAAGAGTCCCACCGCTTACGGAGTTTTGAGTGAATTTTTTTATTGTTGTCTTAAAAAAATTGTTTTAAAAAGCGGAATGCGTTTAGGTTAGCCCTGCTTAGGGTCTTTTTTTTTGAGACGATGTAAAAAAGCGTATTTATATAAAAAGTGAATCTAGATTAAAATATGGATTGCCAATCAACTCAATTAAAATCTCCCTCTCAGGTTTTTGCATATTTTCATATTTTACCGTCCCTAGATGGCAGAAAATATGTCCGTCTGTCGGCCTATCTTTCTGTCCTGTCTGTTGTTCACGGCATAGCTTAAAGACTACTTACCAGATTGACTTTAAATTTTGTCGAAAATGTAGGGTCATATGTGAATGACCTGGTATTATTTTGGTAAAAATCCAAAATGTTACAAACAAAATGGCGGCCTAGTGAAATGTTAAAAAAGTTATTATTAAAAAACTAATTATACAATTTATCTCAAGTTTTGCACAAACATCAAAGGATTATGAGTAAATGGTAAAATTTTGGTACAAATCCAAGATGGCGAAACAAAATGGTGGCTTAATATAATATTTAAAAATTCAGTCTGAAAAAAACTACTTAATGCATTGATTTCAAATTGTGTGCCATAACTAATTGTGGTACAGGGGTCAACTAGTAAAATTGTGATACTAATTCCGAGACTAATTCAAGATGGCCGAACAAAATGACGGCCAAATAAAAAGTTTCTAATTGTAAAAAAATCATCCTCTCAGGTTTTACGTTTTAGAGTCCCTAGATGCCAAAAAATATGTTTTATCAATTCCGCCGGTCCGTTTGTCGGGTTGTCAGTTCGCGGCATAGCTTAAAGACTACTTACCCGATTGGGGGATAATCGGTATTATTATGGTAAAAGTCCAATATGGCGAAACAAAATGACGGCCTTGTAAAATGTTACAACACTATTATTAAAAAACTACTTATCCAATTTATGTCAAACATCAAAGTATTATCTATCTAATAATATTTACTAAATGATTTATCTAATTTTGGATTGACGCTAAATTGATAAAAAAAATTATTGTAATATTACCTAAATGGATTATTTTTCATTAAAAAAGTCCATGTGTTTAGGCAATGTATAACTTGCCATTCAAATGTTCTTCGTAAAAATTCAGTTTTATTATTCAATCGTTCCTTACTGCACAAAATACATTAAATTGCCAGGATTCTTGAAAGTTCCGCGATCTTACTGCATAAGGATTCGAATCACTCCAAAAGGGCCATTTTTAGTAAATTTTGTTTCATCGGTCCAAATCATATTGTCCAAAAGTCTAGGGTTATCTTGGACCATTGTTTTTGGCGAATCAGTGTTTTTTAGATGTTGAACCAATGATATTAAATAAGGTTGGAAGTTATGTTTTAACAGAATCCTATGCACTGAGTTCCTCGAGATTCCTGATTGTCTTGCCACGTTTCTTAGGGATGTCATTGGATATGTTGCAAAATATCCCAGAATTGCAATCTCGACATTTTCATTATCAACAATGGGCTTCCTCTTATTAATTTTTGCCTTGACGTTTCCAAAATTTTTTTAGTTTTCCAACATTTGTTTAACGCTGTTCGGTGACGGTTTCTGTTTATCTGGATATCTATCAGCAAATATCTGGCATGTTCTTGTTAAAACTCTGTTAGATTCCCCATAGAAAATAAACAAATTCAAACAATCCTCGTGTGTGTAGTTTAATCGCCCTGGCATGATTATTAGTTTAATAATTATTATAATTACTATAATAAATAAATAATATTTTGGTAGGTATTTGTCAAAAGACAATAAATATTACGTTTCTATAGTAACCAATTGGTTTTGTTCTCGCCAGGCCTCCCCGTCATGGCCAACTAACAAGAAAACTTAGAAGCCGTCTGGCATTATTAGAATAAAAAAATGTTAAATCGTCAATAACTCAAAAACTAAAAATTTTTGGAATAGACAACTTTATACAAAGTAACCCTTATTTTAAGTGTTAAATAAGATAAAATTTAAAAAATGGGGGTTTCCGTTTGAAAAAAGTAACTTTTAACGATTTTTTAAAGTATATTTATAATGTCAGTTTTTGATCACCCTATATTTATTTATTATAAAAATATCAGCACAGGCCACTAAAGTGGATCCTTTTGGAGAAGGATGCCACCCGCAAATGAATAATAGAGAATTCGATAAGCAGATACTTATAGTTATGTCTAGACCTGCAAACATCATTTTTTACCTAAAATTCAAAATATCTCAAAAACAGTTCAACTTAGGTATAGGATATTTTACATGAAATATACCTAGAATTTTTCGAGGAATCCAAAAATTCGATAATATACAGAGCGTTTTATTTAAAAAAAGAAAGTTGATGTCTACTTCCGGTATAACCGGAAGTGCCACCATCTTGAAAATATTTTGCGCGAATTGCCCCCATCGACTTTAGTAAGCTGCCAAAATTTCAAATTTTTCCAAAGCCTACTTTATATATATATATATATATATATATATATATATATATATATATATATTGTGACTATGTACAGAACTAAATTGGGTCACACTTCACTATTTGTAACAAATGGAAAGGAAAAAAAAGGAAGTTTCGGGTAAAGGAAGTTTACCGATTTTTTAAGTTAATGCCTTTGGTAACGCCGCTCTAATATATAAAGGTTTATGTCAGTTTATAAACATAGTTCGTTGAAATTTTCGTGAGGCTTTGGTTACCTTAGTGGTAGGATTTTGATTAGCAATGTGAAGATCTCGAGGCTAGTTTGAACGATGACTTTTATTTAGTTTTTTTTAACAACATTTATAATAATTAATAAGAATGAGGATTGTGTTAGGCTAGGATTGGTTAGGTTTTGCTGTGAAGAAAGCGTGCCAACTAAAAAACAAAAACTTTTTAATAAAAATTCTGATGGAATAACTAATCATTTAACTATTCGTCACATATTCATTAGGCTCGGATGAAAAATTTATTCAATTGTTTTCATAGACTACTTTATAAATTAGACTTTATTTGGTTATTTCATTAGTTAAACAAAATATCCCATTTACTTTTTTATTTACGAAATGCAGTTTAAAATAAAAAATAATTAAGAAAATGCTTGTAGGCGATAAATTTATCTTAAAGAGATATTTTAATTAAGGTTTGCTTACATTCGGTTAGATGAAATAGCATTAAGTTAAGAAAATTGAGAAAAATGTAATAGTTTTACGTTACTTTCCTTACAACCTGTACAACGTTAAAAAAAATTTATGTCAGAAAAGTATTCCCCGCCACTTCTACATGAAACAAAATTTTGTAATCCGAAAATGAACTTATTCAAATTAGTAAAAAATGTCGGAACGCCAGATATTTAAATATTATGTCAAAAAAAAAAACGTGCCGTTGCTTTGACGAGCATTATATTCCATTTTCTTAACTTTCAAGAAATTTCTTTCTCAATTATTTATGTCATGTCACATTTTCAATTGGTCGCCATTTTGAAAACTCATCCAACAATTTCAAAGAGCCGGTTTATCAGTGCTCGGCTAAGTTAACTTAACTCTTGGTTTCGTTGCAGCCATCAGTTAAATCGTTTATTGGACTCCCAGTGACCGCGGTCTAACACCTACTGTGACTGCTAAACTAACAAACATTCTTAGGTGACTGTTAGAAGCAAAGATAACTTTGGCAATTTGTGTGTTTAATTAAAATCAGCATTTTTTTGTAAATTTGCCAAACAAGAGGCCTTCCATTCTACTTTTTTTACAATCACAATTTACACCTTTCTTGTGTACTGTGTCAAAACTAACCAAAATTGGAACAGTGCCTATTCAGACAAGTTACATTCTCGGGTTCGGAATCGAGCAACGTTGTCAATAATTCCCTAAGTTTTTTATTTAAATTTTGACCCATTTAAACCTTATTGTGTTTTTTATCTATTATATCTACAACATAAATAGATAATTAATCACATTTTTTAATAATTTATGAATACTATATGTTTTTAATAATATTTCGAACTTGAACAAAATTTAACTGGAAAAATTCCTTTAACTTAGAAAATATTTTTATTTAATATTTTTTAAGTTATAGACAGTTAATGCAGTATTGGCAACGTTACATAAGGTCCCATGATGTTCGTAACGTTGCCAAAGCTAAAAATAACTCCTTCTAGCTGAATAAGCAGCAGTTAAATCTAACTGGGAGCTACGTGAAATATAGCCGTGCACTGACAACCCGACCCTTAGACTGCTATAAGGGGAGAATGTAAGAGCTGCATTGTTTTCATCATTTTTAGACAAGGACAATTTGCCTCAAACCACCATCCACCATCTGAGATGGATCATGCAAAAAGATATTTTGGGTCAAGATGTGTTTCTTATAGGACCACCAGGGCCAAGGAAGAGAGTATTAGCTATGCAGTATATCGAGCTCACCAACAGGGAGCATGAATATGTGGCTTTGAGTCGGGACACCACGGAAAGTGATCTCAAGCAAAGACGAGAAATTGTTGGAGGCACAGCGAAATACTTTGATCAGGTAAAAAAAAAACATTCTTTGACGAATTTTAATGCACGCATTTAACATTTTTTACTTCCCCACATACTTAGCAGCCCGTATAACGTATTATTAAGACACTGTATGGGCTATATCAGTGGCGTATTTAAAGGGGGGTTTGGAGGCTAAAGCCCTGAGAGCTACTTTCATTTAATCTAAAATTATAGAAATAGTATAAAGGAATGACTTCTTTTCAGGGCTTGCATTTACCCCCCCCCCCCTTAGAAGCAGTTTAACTTGAAATAAAATGAAGTAAAAACCTTTTTTTTTGGTCATTCGTTTATGTTTCAAAATTCAAAGCACGAAACTATGTATCAAACAAGAGACACATACCTTTTTTTATATCTCTGATAATTTTAGTGCATACCTATGTGATAATTTCAGCTGGGAAAAAACCCCAGAAGCAATTTCTATGTACGCCACTAGGCTATACATGTGTCATGGTTGAATAGGGAATTTTCTCAAAGCAAATTCTGGTGTAAAATTTTGTCGTGCTGCTAGATTTTGAATCTGACGTTTCGTAAACGGTTACGTCATCAACCTATTTTTTTAATTATGGACCTGGATTTCTTATTTTATTATTTACCAACTCTCTAACACGTCGACTCTTATAGAAAAATCTTAACTCTACTACCCAAACATTAAATCAGATATAGTGACAGCTTAAAGCTATACTGAGTAGTCTTAAAGGGATGAAACAGCCCCCTGAAAAAGAAAAAAAAATGTATTTCAGTATCTTGAAAAAATTAATGAAACATGTCAAATTTATTTTTTCATTTCGTAAATGAAAAGTGTTTTCTCCGCGATAAATGGTGGTCCTGGGACTCCTGGGAGGATGAAAAATCCCCTGAAAACGAAAAAAAAAATAAAAGCGTTTGATTAATACATTATTCCTACTATATCCTAAGATGCTGTCCCCCGAACGTGTATTTTTAATTTTAAAGCAGTTGGTTAAAAAAACGGTAAAACAGGGAAAATTGAATTTCTTTCTGAAACAACAACGTAAAGACACAACAGAATTTTAAGTTTTTTTTTTCTAATAGCGGAAGACGCCAAATTTTCTTTTATTTTTCTGTAGGTATATAATTTTTTTAACTACACAGGGTAATCCCAGAAGTACACCAGCTTTTTAAAAAAGAAAATAATTTATTTTTTATTTCAGAAACTAATATTTTAAGAAAAATGCAAGTTTTATATATTTCTTATATATATAAACTTCAACTTTAGGAAAACATTGATGTACAAATATATGGACGAGAAAGAACTATGATGTAGTATGTAGTAGTAGTAGTAGTAGTAGTAGTAAGTTGAATATATTTAAACACAAACAACGTTCGACGAAATAATTTTACATTACCATTTATCGTTCTTCTTCAGATACAATTTTTCAAAAGTCATTTGAGGAAGTTTTACGCTTCTGTGCCTTTACGAAAACCAGAGTGGGCAGTTTTTATTGTTTATAAATTTAATTTTCTTTTTGTAAAACTTAACAGCAAACATAAATAACATACGTTTTTGTTCTTATTTTCTTAATTAATTTAAAAAAAAAAGTAATAACTGTGAAATACTTTACAAATACACCAAAATACGGGTAATATTACCACATTTCCACATTGGAGTTAATGCAACCGGATTGTCACCGAGGTTCCGAGTCCACATCAACCTGTAGTCAGGGTAGTAGCTAAGGTGCGGGACACGAAAGAAAACCGGGCGGAGTTAATCGGTTTAGGAAGATCGGCCAATAAATCTCTTTAAACCAGTGGTGTCCCATCGTTCTTTAAATAATATGGCACTCCTTTTTGACTATACGCACTTCAGATAATTAATGTAACTATGCTTAATGAACCTTTATCTATATTTGTCTGTTTTCTTTCGTGTACCGCACTTCTATATCTCTTTTGTGTTGCAAAAACGGCGAACTTTCGAATTTTAAAATAATTTAATATTGATTTTTCTTGATCGATTTACCTATAAATATATTTTTTCTTGAGTTCTGTCATTAACGGTTCCCGGGCTTCCGCCTACATCCACTATTATTGGATCACCCAGTATAGTGATACACGATTTACAAGTCCAGATTTTACAAGGGCAGCCAGCATCAGATCCAGTGAACGAGGTTTATCAAAATTTTAATTTATGCAGTTTGACTTTGGGTTACTTGGGTATGCTAAAAGTGGCCGTCTGTCTCCGTTTGTCATATTACTTAATACAGGGGCCGTCATTGTGAAGTACTATACAGGGCGTTTCCTAATTGCGTGCTGATGTTAAAGGGGGTGTTTTTATGTCCTAAAAGTCTTAACTTTTGAGATACAGGATTGTAGATAACTGCCTGAAATTTGATACACGTCTTCTATGCATTAAGGAGCATACGGATTTACCCAGGCTAATTACATATGCACGCCACTGGTAGAAATTTCAAAAATTGATTGTTAATAAAAAATGCCCTTGTTTGCATAAAAGACGTGTATCTGTGTAAATTTCACACAGTTATTTATATAAAATATTTTTTTACTCCTGCCCATGCAAGTTCAATAGGGTTGAGGTCGCACATGTACGGAGGCAGCCTTAAAGGTGTATGACCGAGGTTGCGTAAAAGACCGTCAATTTTATACTTTTTTTTCTCTAGGCTTGCTGGCTGATATTACTTCATATAATTGATATTTTCTCCATGTTGGATCACGTACAAGATTGTTCTATTTAAGCCACGATTTTGTATCATATGAGCTTTTGTATTTGGAATGTTAGGTAGAAGCTTCTCGAGCAACCACTTTTCAAAATTATCTCTATTCATCTGTCCATGATAGTTCTCCAGTTGTTAGTCCCGAGCGAAAAACTAAAGCAGCACCTGGAACAAATCCGGCTTCTGAACCAGCATGAACTATAATAAAGCGACTACTAGAGCGGATTCCCTGAACAACACCTGTAACACTTTCACTTTGCCAGCATTTGTTCCCTGTCATATCATTATCTACCCAGGTTTCGTCTAGATACACAATATTGCGTCCTTCTTGTCTATATTGCATTTAAGTATATAGATATTTCACCCGCCAGTGAAAAATATTTGGTCTCTCAATGAGCAATTTTCGTTTATTTTGGCATTTGTGCCAAACAAAACCATTTGATCGTAAAAGCCGATTTTAGGTTTTATACCCGTACCGAAAATCTATTTTGTTCTTTACAGCACGAAGTAGGGGTTTGCAGGTCGTAACCTTTTCAAGTTTATATAAAAATTCTCTATTGTTCGTCGAATTACTTGAAAATCGCCATCGTCAATTTTATCTTTTTATGATAATCGGGGTCCAGGAGATTTTAAAGGTGAAGTAAACATGAGCGATCATTATGTTCTCTTTGAATTTCTTACACTACTTTCCGAAACACCAGTGTAAAATGCAGAGCGCTCTGTTCGTTTTTGAATTGGAATAGTCAAACTATTATTTTCAGCTTCTCTAGTACAGGCCTCTATAATACTGGCAATAACTTCACGTGCACCGCTTCGAATTGTTTTTCCTCTTTTGCTCGCCATCGTTACTTTGAAATAATAATTCAAATTCAACGCAACGCATTTATATAAAAATGAAAACAAATGCTCGAAATGTATAGGCGCCTCTGGAAATAGCTAGAACCTTCTAGCGGCAAGTGCATGGAGACTTTAGGCACATCCCAATTAGAAGTGGACCAGTGCAAAATTTACTCAATCCTCGATTAATTTTCCATACCGCTTATCTGGCGCACTTTATAAGGGAAGCGGCAAACTATTACAACAAATAAAATAACATAAAGTTTATTTGCGTACACAAATTTTACTTTCCCGCTTGCTTAAGACTATGAACCTTTATTTTAAGGACCGCCCGGTTTTCTTTCGTGTCCCGCGACACTGTTGTTGAAGGGAGCAGAGCGGTTGTGTTGAAGTTAAGAACACATGTTCCATGTAGCTCAGTTTAACAAAATATCATTTATTTTCCCAATTTTCACTTGGACAACAGAAGGAGGGGGTAGTTTGAACTCCCAGAACCCCTCTCTTATCCGGCTTTAGGCTGGCTGTAGGTCCCGTCCATATCTGCCTCGTCGCGAATGGGAAATACTGATAGGTAGTTTTAGAATAGATAGAAATTTGTAAAGTTTTTTTTACTAAAAGTTGTTCTTTCAAGGATTTTTTACTTTTAAATGTACTCTATATATATATAATATGCTAAAAAAAGTAAATGCGTGTGTTATGTTCTTCAAAATTTCATATACTTATAATTAATTATGTAAACTTGTAGGTTTCATTTACATATTGATATTTTTCAGAGTGCCGTTAAGGCTGCTATCGAAGGGAGAATTTTAGTGCTAGAAGGGGTTGAAAAAGCGGAACGCAATGTCCTCCCTGTATTGAACAATTTGTTAGAAAACAGAGAAATGCATCTTGAAGACGGGAGATTACTCATTCCTGCAGATAGATATGATAAGCTTCTTAAGGTACATGAATATAGATATCATTTTTGTCATAATGGACATAACGTGGGGGACCTTAAATCCGGAAGGTCCAGCGTTTGATTAAACGTGATACATAATGTAATGAAGTAAATCGACCTGGGGTCGATATTTTATTGTAAATTTTCTTGTTTTTAATATTAAAAATATTTTAAGTTTTTATTAACTAGGAACATACTAGGCTAATTACTGTGTGTTATAATATGGACATAGAATTCAAGTAAACAAATTGACTTAATAATGTTCGTGTAGAAAACTGGCTTCATATAAAGTTTAAAATGCAGACAAGCATGAATGTCTCAAAAGGAGACAGATTAGGTAAAATTCTCTAAATTCCATTCCCACGATTACGTGACTTAGGCAATAGGGGTGAAAGTTGCACCCCCCGACGGGTGAAAGGATGCAAAGAGGGATTAGCCTATAAAAGCATCCAGAACTTCTAACTTGGCATTCTCTATATTTTCTTTTAAAGGTAAAGGTTGTTACGCTGCCAATTTGTTCATAGATTTTGAAGAGGAAAATAATAAAGTAAAATAACGAAAGGGGAGGGCTAGATATAAGTTAAATTTCAACTCTGTGGTTCTTGCGGCTAAACTAAATAATGTCCTGTGGGTGACATTACAGTGCTGATGACGCCGAGAGCTTTTATAGCGGTGCCCGACTGTACAGGGTGGTCCACTTAAGATGCTCCTATACTTTATCTCAATAAATAAAGCACTGAGAAAAAAAAGTTAAATACAAAAAGTATTTGACCCTAAGTATATTTTTTATTTATAGTATTTTTATGTATACAGGGTGTTCCATTGTGCCAGGACAGTAACCAACTTTTTTCTTTTTAATGAAATGGTATGAATATTTTTAGAAATTCTAATTCTACGCTTGATTTTGAGTATTTTTTGTCATCATAGCATACGAAATTTTGAGTAGTTTTTAAGAAAAATTGACTTTTCTAATTTTTTTCGGAAAAACAGGTTTTTGGAAAAATGTGATTTTTTCACACTTGAAGACTAAAATTGTGAATTTTGGTTATGGATCCATGGGACTGGTTAATATTTAATACTCTGACCTATCAAGAGCGAAAATCAATTATACAGGGTGGTCACAAATGACCATCAAAAAAAAATGTTTTTGTAACTAAAAAAACTTAATTTTTTTAAATGGAACACCCTGTATTTAGCACTTTTATTGTGTTTAGGATTTAATTCTGCATCATTCCATATATATAGTTTATATTCCAAAAATTAGTAGTTTAGAAGTTATGACCAATTTTTTATAATAATTCAGGTATTTTTGTTAAAAATCTAACTAAACCTAAATAATATCCTATATATAATATCCTATATAAGTTTTTTTTAATATTATAATTAAATTTAACATTAAATCAACAAGTAATGCAAGAAAGAAAGTAACTAATTACTTATTACAAAACATTATCGACATAACCCCCGTCTTTGGCAATACAACTAGTATAATATTACGGTTACGGTTTTAATTTTCGCAATAATAGCATTTCTAAACGCGTCTTAATTTTACAAGATATCCATGGAAAAACAAAACTAATAAAATTGTTGCCTGGACACCAATAAATACACAGTTTTTATTTGACATTTAGTTGCCTCTAACTCTTTTTAAAGGAAAAATGGCTTTCCAAGAGCGTTTAAATCTTCATGAATGTTACATAAGAAATAATAAGAGTCCAGCATTAGCCCTGCGGGAGTATCGGTTGTTGTATCCTGCAAGATGGGTACCCATGAAACATATTTTTTCACGAATTGTTCGTGATCTTGAACGTGGAGTGGTAATCAATAAACAAAAACGGCGCCCAAAAATTGTCCTAATAGAAGAAAAGCAATTAGAAATTCTCCCGTATTTTGAAGAAAACAACGAAAATTCGCAAAGAGATGCATCCCAAGATCTACCGGCAATTAGTAAGACTAGTGTTTAAAGGACTTTAACTGATAATAACTACCATCCGTTCAAATTTTTACCAGTTCAGGAATTATCCCAACAGGACTTTCAAACAAGGCTTTTTTATTGTTCTCTCATGATGGACCACCATTTTGAAACTGACATTTTTAAAAATATTTTATTTACCGATGAGGCAATTTTCAATAAGGCCGGCATGTTCAACTGAAAAAATACTCATTACTGGTGTAACTTAAATGAACATCGTGTAAGAGAAATGAAAAAACAGTGTCGGAGAAGTGTTTATGTCTGGTGTGGTATTATCCGTGATCGAATAATAGGTCCAGTATTTTATGACTTTGTTCGGAATGGTGAGGGGTATTTAAATTTGTTGGAGAACGAAATATTTCCGTTAATTGACAATCTGCCGAACGATATTAAAGAAGGGCTTGTTTATCAACAAGATAGTGTTCCATATCACACTGTAGTGCCTGTTAGAAATTGTTTGAATCAACGGTTTCCATTTTGGATTGGTCGGTACGGGACCATAGATTGGCCAGCGAGATTCCCCGACTTAACACCCCTGGATTTTTTTATGGGGCAACCTAAAAAACGAGGTGTATAAAAATAGGTGTAATACTGTTCAAGATTTAAAAAGGAGAATTAGGCAAGAGGTAGAAAGACGGGGGTTATGTCGAAATGTTTTGTAATAAGTAATCAGTTACTTTCTTTCTTGTATTACTTGTTGATTTAATGTTAAATTTAATTATAATGTTAAAAAAAAAACTTAGAATAGGATATTATTTAGGTTTAGTTACCCGTAATACCCGAATTATTATAGAAAAATGGTCATAACTTCTAAACTACTAATTTTTGGAATATAAACTATATATATGGAATGATGCAGAATTAAATCCTAAACACAATAAAAGTGCTAAATACAGGGGGTCCCATTTAGAAAAAATTAAGTTTTTTTAGTTACAAAAACATTTTTTTTGATGGTCGTTTGTGACCACCCTGTATAATGGATTTTCGCTCTTGATAGGTCAGAGTATTAAATATTAACCACTCCCATGGATCCATAACCAAAATTCACAATTTTAGTCTTCAGGTGTGAAAAAATCACATTTTTCCAAAAACCTGTTTTTCCGAAAAAAATTAGAAAAGTTAATTTTTCTCACAAACTACTCATAATTTCGTATGCTATGCTGACAAAAAATACTTAAAATCAAGCGTACAATTAGAATTTCTAAAAATATTCATACCATTTCATTAAAAAGAAAAAAGTTGGTTACTGTCCTGGCACAACACCCTGTATACGTAAAAATATTATAAATAAAAAATATACTTAGGGTCAAATACTTTTTGTGTTTAACTTTTTTTTCTCAGAGTCTTATTTATTGAGATAAAGTATACGAGTATCTTAAGTGGACCACCCTGTACGTTACTTTGTAGTAAATTGTTTTAATTGTCGAATTATTGGGTATGGTCAGTGTATCTCAATCCTGTGACGCCGATAAGAACGGTGCCCAGTGGTTTAGGTACAGTGAAAGGTAGTCCAGTGATTTGTCTTATCCAACACACTTTCAGTGCGATATTGTATGGGTGTTGACGCCGAGAGGTCTGTGTTACGGCACGTGACAACTATAGAAAGCTGACAGCGTCCGGCTCGACTTCATTGAACTCTTTAGGTGCCTGTCGGTACAAGATTTCACTTCTAAGTTGGGATAATGGCAAAGGAACCTAAGACAAACATTTTAGTTTTGCGGGGAGATTGTATAAAAAAAAATTAAAGAATAAGATAAGCTGTTTTCTGTAAGGTTGGGCAAAAAAAAATTAAACTATTATTTAGGGGGAGCCTAAATTTTTCCCTTTAAAAAGCTTGAGCCTTAGAGCACGCTTTGTGGGTATTGATTCTCTATAAGTGAAATGGTGAACAGCTAAGTCCGTCGCAGACGCTTCAAAGCATCATAAAAAATAATAGAAACTTAAAAATGAGTACTAGATCAAAATCACAAAATTTCGCGGGAGAGAAAACTGGTAAACAAAAATTCATAGGTGAGAATTTAAATAAAGGGGGAAATTTGCCAAGATACTTAATTTTTTGACTCTCTAAGAGCCACGCGGACGACCCTTTAAACATCTGGATGCATCAAAACAAAGTCACTTGCTCTTCAGAAAAATCTAACGGTATTCCCAACATCTGTTTAGTTCACTTTCTTTTACGATAGGGTGTAGAGTTTTAGCAACCACCTGTTTTTGTATCGTTAAAGACTGTAAATTTGGGTCAGTAGGTCAAAATCAGATGGTAGGTAGTTTAAAATAAAAAATGAGCTAAATATTTAATCGTAATATCATTTGCGTACAAAATGTATGCTAGAAGCTTCGTGCAAAAGGTATGAAAGTGTGAGGGAGTATGTATGTCGAGTGCGATGTTTGTGTGTCTGAGAGTATACATTATGTGCGTATCCGCAGATAATAACGTGATAGCATTAAGGGCGCTAATCAAAGTTACATTAGGAGACAAGATATGGACAACTATCTAATAACCAAGGATGTTTGGCAGTAGGCGAGTTAAGTTTTACAACCCCGAAATTGACTTTTTAAAAAACAATTTATTTTTTTAAGAACCGAGCTACATGAATACAATCTTATAACTAACTTAACATTGTTTTGCAAAAACTATTTATATTATAATAATTGCTGATGTCGGCGTTCTAGTTCTGTGAAGTTACACAATATGGTCGAGGTTATGGAACTCATGACTCCTCCCGACCTAGAGACGAGCTTACGGAGGTAGCGAGCTTCAGATGACTATCTCTGAACTGGCTTGAGTGTTAGCTTCTTGGTATCTCGGGGTAGGTTTGGGCTTCTTAAATCTTGGGCTGATAATCCTCTTGTAGACAAAGTAACTGATTACTGTACATATTATCATATACAGTAATAGCGTCCAAAAACTGAATTTGTGGAAGTATACTGGCTGATGAAGGGCTTCATTTAGTTTCTTGTTTTGAGCATCAAGGGCCGTTTGGATCCTTCTTGCTTCATTCAGATTTAAAGAACTCAATTCAAAGTTATTGAACTTCATTGGGTTGGATTCTTCATTTGCATATTTCAAGTTTATTTGGGGAAGTTAGATATTTTTAAAGTGTATTTTGGGGTCTTGATAGGTTTTTAACAATACCTTGTTATTGGGTTCATCTCAAGAATGTAGGTTCCTTTTAAAGGAATGTTGTCTTTATTTGTACCACATTGTTTTACTGCTACTACTTGGTTTGGTATTACTAACATCCATTCTTGCCTTTCTAATTTTTCAATTTTGATTTCTTGGACTTCAATTTTCATCTGATGGCACTGGGATATATTTTGGCTAAACTTTCTTGGCATTGTTGATTGAATGAGGCAAACTTCAGCTCATTTAGGATGAGGTATTTTGATTGAGGGAGAATCATTTTAAAGTGATTTGACGAAGGGGTTGGTAAAGGATAAAGGTGGTACAGTATATAGTTGTTATTTTCTACAATAGGCATTTCTATTATAAAAATAATTTGATTCCTTTTAG
The DNA here is from genome assembly GCA_030620095.1 of Kuschelorhynchus macadamiae. Lineage (NCBI taxonomy): Eukaryota > Metazoa > Arthropoda > Insecta > Coleoptera > Curculionidae > Kuschelorhynchus > Kuschelorhynchus macadamiae. Next base: position 4,644 of record JAUTXW010004552.1, on the reverse strand, counting down.
AATAACTTTTGATTTGTAGTATTTTTTCAAAAATTAGAATATTTTCGAAATTTGGAAAAAACGGAAGTTTACCAGATTTTATTTCGGTTGTTACAATTTGTATTTCGTTAAGAAGATCGTTGGGGTCTAAAATTGAGTTATGAAATGTGTTTAATTTGGAAAATGTTATTGCTATTTGTATTTTTTCTAAGATATCATAAATTTCTTGAAAAGATGTTGTTATTTGTGAAATTAGCATATGTATTAGAAAATAATGGTTATTTTCCATCTCTTTTCTTTTTAACTTTTTTAGAACTTCTTCAATTTGTAATGTGCGTGATTCTAAGATAAGATGGTTGTGTGTTAGGTTTTTAGAGATTTCTTGAAATAGTTTATCAGATTTTTGTACTATGGTTATTTGTTCTTGCATTGCCGATTTTAAGTTATTTTCGTTGGCGAATATTGAAGAGATAGTTTTGTCGTATTTTTCGGCATCTTCTTGATCAAGATTGCCTGTTAAAGATTTTATTATTGAACCTAAGCCATTTACGAGTCCTCTTTTTGTTCTGTTTTTAAATGCCAAAGGATTTATCTGCACTATTTGTGTTTTAATTTTATTTTCGAGGATAGAAGCTAAATTATAGGAGTTGTAGAATTCTTTTTTATGTTGTTGTGTTTTTCAAAGAAGTTATTATTTTCTTAAAACTAGATTGTAGCAAAATATATTCGTCTATTATAGGGGTGATATAAATTTGTACGAAGGACCAAAAATCGATTATATTTTGGGAGTTGCCAAGTTTGAGTGGTAATAGTCCGGGATTCTTGTCGAGGTTGTGGAAGGTCACTTCTGTGCTTGTGCTTTCGAAGAGCCTGCAACAACAGGGGTTTTTAATTCCTTTATGTGAATACTTTCGATCTTATTGTTTAATTTATTTTTCATTGAGACTTTATTGTTTTCTAATAATTCTAAAATTTCGAAAGGACCGAGAAATTTCTTTTCCTTTTTGTCTCGTTTGTTACTGTTTTTGTAAACAGTCTGTCCTACTTTAAACTGATGTTGCTTTGGTCCTAGATTGTTACGTTTTTCTATAACTTTCTTTTTGAGTTTGTAAGGTATTTTTTATGTCGTCATAAAGGTGTTTTAGTTTATCGTTATGGTTAGATACATAATCTGCATAAAATGTTGTTTTTATTAAGTCGCATGGATCTCTAGAATTAGTGTGTCCGAATGTTATGTCGAAAGGGGTGTATTTAGTCGACGAATGTATAGAATTATTGTAGGCTATTAAGGCATATTTCATTAGTGTTTTTGAGTCTTCCTTTTTAAACCTTTCTCTTAAAATACGTAGGTGTTCTATGATTGTAGAGTGGAAACGTTCTACGGGTGAATTAGATTCATGGTGAAAGGGTGTAGTAAAATGAACATCTATTTTATGAGCTTTTAAAAGTTCTTGTACTGTGTTGTTTTTGAATTCAGGGCCATTGTCCATTATTATCCTTTCGGGTATACCGTAAAAGGAGAAATAATGTATTAGGGCTGTACAAATTTCTATAGAGGTTTTGCCGGAGATAGGCAAAGCTTGTCCTAATTTTGAAAAAGTATCTATAATGGTGAGAAACTCTTTGTTATCGAATTTAAAAACGTCAATGTGTAATAATTGGAATGGTTTGCCTACTGTTTCAGTAAGAACCAAAGGTACATAGGGTGGTTTACGTGAATATTTTGATGTTTGGCATATTTCGCATTCGTTAATATATTTAGTCACATCTGTTTTCATGGAAGGCTTTTAAGTTTTTCACGGTGGTTACACTTGCCTTCGTGTTGGTATTTAATAAGAAGAGTGCGCTCTTCGACGTCTTTTATTGAATTTACTAATTTGGTACATTTTATTAACTTTAAGGCTGTTGCATAAAAGTGTCTCATGTATATGTCGTTAAATTCGAGATACATGGAATCGTCATAGAAATATAAGTGGAAAGTTTTGTTGTCTGATGTGTACGTTTTTAGGAATTCTAGTATAAGTTTAGGATTACCTTTTCCGATTTTTACGTTCCAAATATTGTGTTTTTCAAAAGTGTCCCAAGTAACTTCTATTTTGTCATAGGGATTTTTTGAAATTATTATTTGATTAGGTTTATTATTTACAATTTCATCTAAGATTGAAATACCTTCGTTAATTGTTTTTCGATTACTGCTAGAGTGAGGTGTTTGTAAACTACACTCTGGTATTTGAGGTGTTTGTGGTTTTTGAGATGTTTGAGGTATTCGAGATGTTAGATGTATGTGAGGTGTTTGAGATGTTTGTGGTATTTGAAGTGTTTGAGGTATTTGAGGTATTGAGATATTTGAGGTGGACCTATTTGTATGTCTTGTAAAATTTTAATTTTATTTTCTTTAGTTTTTGGTGGTTCTAAATTTTGTAAAGTTGAAGTAATGTCGGTTAGTTCTAAGCTGTTTGGGTCAAACTGGTCTAAAAAGATGTCTATATCTAGGTCTATATCACCGGGGTTATTTATTACGCTTTCATTTTCAATCGCATTGATACAGATTCGCGAGAGTGCGTCTGCGTTTGTATTTTGCTTGCCCTTTTTATAAATTATTTCGTAGTCATATTCTTCGAGTTTTAACCTCCATCTTACAAGTTTACTGTTTGGTTCTTTTAAGTTAAAGAGCCAGACTAAGGGGCGATGATCAGTGAAAATTTGGAATCTGCGACCAAATAAATAAGCGCGAAAATATTTACATGCCCATACTATAGCGAGCAATTCTTTCTCGATGGTAGAGTATTTTGTTTCAGAATCATTTAATGTTCTAGAGGCGTAAGCTACCGGTTTGTCGTTAGGTACATTGCCTTGTGATAATACTGCGCCTACAGCGAAGTTGCTAGCGTCGGTCGTGAGAATAAAGGGCTTTTTGAAGTCAGGATATTGAAGGATCGGTGCATTGATAAGCAATTGTTTACAGTGATTGAATGAATTGACAAAATCAGGGTTATGAACTATTTTTGAATCTTTTTTCAGGCAAAGGGTCATAGGTTTGGTAATTTTTGCAAAGTCCTTAACAAAGCATCTGTAGTAGCCTAATAAACCTAAAAATGATTTTATTTCTTTTTGGGTTTTTGGAATCGGGAAATTTTTTATAGCAGAAATTTTGTCAGGATTGGGTTTGACTCCTTCTGTGGTAACTACGTGACCTAAATATTGGACTTCTTTTCTTAGAAATTCGGACTTGTCCATTTGAATCTTAAAGTTTGACTCACGAAGTCTGCTGAAAACTTGTCTTAATCGAGTAATATGTTCCTGAAGTGAGGTACTAAAAATGTCGTCTAGATATACAATAGAATTTTGTTTTGAAGACCACGCAATATATTGTCCATCACCCGTTGGAATGTTGATGGTGCGTTTTTTAGACCGAATGGCATTCTTTTGAATTCGTAATGTCCATTTTCGGTAGAGAAAGCTGTTTTCTGAAGGTCCTTAGGATCCATCTCGATTTGATGAAATCCGTTTGCCAAATCTAAAGTTGTGAAGTATTGACTTGCCTAATTTGTCTAAGATGTCTGAAATATTAGGGAGGGGGTATTTATCATCAATAGAGCGTTCATTAAGGCGCCTATAGTCGATGACAAGCCTCCATTTACGTTTTCCAGAAGGTTTAACTTCTTTGGAACGATCCAGATGGGGCTGGACCAAGGGGAGACTGAATTTTGCATAATACCTTGTTCAAGCATCTTCGAAATTTGTTGTTTTACTTCTGTTCTGTGGATTTCGGGGTAAAGATAACTTTTTGTGAAAATAGGTGACTCATCCTTTAAATTAATCTTATGCCGTATTTGATTAGTGAATGTTAAGGGGATTTTATCACAGTAGAATATATCTCTATACTCTAAACATAAATTTCTTATTGCTTCTCGTTCTTCAGAGTTGCAATGGTCATGGCGAAGATTTTTTAAATTAGATTTTAAAATGGAATTCATGATAATCGGAAATATCTTGGTCAGTTTCCATTTCTCAATAAAGTTAATGTGGCACATATCAATGGGTTCGATATCAAATGGTTCGGTAAAGTTTATTTTAACAAGAAAATCGCAAGAGTTGCTAACAGATGTTATAGCACAGTAATTTGAAATATTTACAAGAGCTTTAGGCATTTCGAGATTATTTTCAAATTTTGTATAATCTAAAATACCCATACCGTTTTCCATCTTTACTGGTACTTTTACAATTTGTTGCGTTCTCGCGGGTATATTTATATAGAAATTTTGAAATTTATTTTCAGTTTTCTTATTAGATTTTTCGTAAATAATACAAATTTCAGCAAATGGGGTTTTTAATTTTCCCTCTTTTATGTTAATGCTGGCGTTTAATTGACTCAAATATTCTGCGCCTATTAACCATGGTGTTTTTTTGAGAAGTTGAATAAGTAATATTTGTGAAAGCCGTTTGTATTAAAAATAGTAAAAAATGGTATATTAGCGACTTTAGTCGTGGTTTGACATGGCATGTGCCATTTCTGAATATTAAATGTTTCTTTTTTTATAAATTATTTATAAAATTTGCTGCTCGATGTCAGGACTTATCAAACTTCTAGAACTACCTGTATCTATTAAAAAATAAGCGTTGATTTCGGGAATAAAAATATACGGAAGGTCTGATCTCATATTA
>JAUTXW010004551.1:0-81749 GCA_030620095.1 Kuschelorhynchus macadamiae | reverse complement strand
AAATTTAATTAATAACCCAAATGAATTTTGGAAACATGTTAATAATTTTAAACAATCAAACGGATATCCAAACTGTATGCACTTTGATAACAGAGCAAGCAATAATGCTGAAGAAACGGCAAATTTATTTGCCGATTATTTCTCAACCGTGTATACAGATGCCTCTTATGAAATACCTGAATACTATCCTACCCTTTCTCAGGTACTTAATTTAAACGAGGTAAAGATAGATTTAATTGACATATTATTTCATAAAATAATATCATCTAATCCGAAAACATCCTCTGGTCCCGATGGGGTACCCCCTATCTTGTTAAATAAATGTGTCTGCACATTAAGTAAACCACTACACTTTCTTTTTAATCTTTCGCTGAATTCTGGAGTATTTCCTGAATTCTGGAAGCATTCATACATTACTCCTATTTTTAAATCTGGTAATCGCAGCGACGTTACAAATTACAGAGGCATCTGTATCCAGTCAACCATTCCAAAGTTGTTTGATTCATTGGTCTCTTCTTCGCTGTCTTGGCGCTGTAAAGGCGTAATTATGGATGAACAATTTGGTTTTCAGCCTGCTCGGTCTACCCTAGCTAATCTATTAACTTATGTGAACCACTTGCTGAACGCTTTCGAGAGGGGATATCAAGTTGATGTTATTTATACCGATTTCTCGAAGGCGTTCGATAGGGTGAATCATGGTCTATTACTGGCTAAACTTAAGGCACTAGGGCTAGGTGATCACATTCTTAGATGGTTAAGTAGTTTTTTAACTGGGCGGACGCAAAGTATTAGAATTAATAATTTTATATCAAATCAAATTTTAGTACCGTCAGGCGTCCCGCAAGGCTCTCATTGTGGACCCATATTATTTATTTTGTTTGTTAACGATTTAAGATTCTTTTTACCACATAGTTCTTTTCTTATGTATGCTGACGACTTTAAAATATTGAAATACACATCTATTTCTCTGGATTGCCAATGTTTGCAGTCAGAGGTGACCTTATTTGTTCACTGGTCAAATTTAAATGGTTTAAGTTTAAATACAAGTAAATGTTCATGCATTACCTTCTCAAAATCACGTAATTCTATTCAATTTGATTACATCATAAATGGCACTACACTTGAAAGAGTTCATGAGGTTAAAGACCTTGGTGTTTTGTTTGATTGTAGATTAACTTTTAATGGCCATATCATGAGTGTGATACAGCGAGCATCTAGGTCTTTGGGTTATATTTCTAGATTTAGTACTGATTTCTCATGTCATGTCATGAAGTTATTGTATTGTTCGTACGTAAGATCGAGTCTGGAACATGCAAGTCCGGTGTGGTCTCCTTTTTATGAGATTCATATCAATCAAATAGAAAATGTTCAAAAAAAATTTTTACGAATATGTAGTTTTAAGCTGGGAATACCCCAAATTGATAATCATTCAAATTACAACCGTGTTCTTAGTATTTTGGGTATGTGTTCACTTCAGGGCAGGAGGTTGCAGGCCGATATGTGTTTTTTGTTCAAATTAATTAATGGGCATGTTGACTGTTCTTATTTACTAAGTAAAATATCTTTACATGCCCCACATCGAACCCGTTCCAATTTTTTATTTTACCCAGAAAATGTTACCCGAAATTATGGCTTGCATAGCCCAATTAATAGAATGCAACGTAATTTTAATAAGTATAATCTGCCAATCCATGGCTCAGTTAGTACCTTTAAAAGTGCCGTGAGAAGTCTGACATCATAGACGTAGAGATTATTATATTCTTAAATGTCATTAATAATTAGAATTTTTGTGGTAGTATTTCTTATTGTAATTAGTTTTAGTAATTAATTAACGCAATGCTTTACTGTTTATTATTTCTTATGTAAAATGGTATATCCGTAAATAAATAAATAAATAAATAAATAAATTCAGAGAAAAGTTACGCAATTTTGTTCTTAATTACTTTACATTTCTCAAAATGAACCATTACGTATTTGCGCATTATAATTAATTTTGGAGTTAAAACAAAACAAAGCTGAGACATGTTAATGTCATTTATTTATAACATTTCTTTCATTTGTTCTTTTTTTTGTGCTTATATTGGATTTTATAGTTTGTATCTTGTACCATTTGTAGTTCAACAGTTTTATCTATTTGTAGTGAAAATTTTACAAGATCTAGGTGTAGAAATAATAATAATAGTAATAGATATGCTAATATACAATGGTAAATAAAACACAAACAAATGGTGTACAACCAGGTATTTTTTTATAATGTGTCGACTTATATTTAAAATTAAAAATTGATAATCCCTAGAGCATTTATTGTATCAGATAACATTTTTATTATTGAAGTACATGACCACTACTTCTATACATTTTAAAAGACTTCTAATTTTTTATTCTGAGATCAAATTGTAATTTTGAAATAAAACAGTCAATATTTCAAGGAAAATGAGTATTTGTTTTTTTATGGAGTAGGAGAATTTTTTTATTTGCAGTGGGACATTTGGTGGACCTAAAGGAAAAACGGCCTTCATTTATGGTCAGTAGAAAGAACGAAACTTAGGAAAGATGTAAATATATGTTTTTTAATTCGAATGTTTTCTCTTTATAGATGGGCTTTTTAAAATAAAAACAAATTTTGAAAATTATGCCATAATTTTTTAATTATATAGTTTAAACCTAAATTAGTTTTTTTAATTTAGATAAGTCAGGATACAGCATCAAGTTGAGACGAAAATACTGTATATGACTATTTCTTTTTCCCTAGGAATGTTGTGCCTTATCGCGAAAATTAAAAAAACCGGTGTTTGAACCATATTTTTAAAGAATTATCCGATTTTTTAAAAATAGTTTTCATTTTATTGGTTGCATTTGAAAACAGAAAACTTTCAAAAACTTTAAAAAAACTATCTGTATATATTTCCCAGGTTTGGTTCTTTTATTTGCCATGTATTGTCAAAAGAGCGCTAATAAATTAATACACTACAAAGTAAGAGGGTGATACATAAATGAAGGCCATTTTTTCTTTAGGTCCATCAAATCTAAAAATTATTTGAATTAGGCGGGTGCATTTAGTTTTAAAAATTCGCGATAGATGGCGCCATCGCTGCCTTCTGTTTGTACAGTTAATTGTAGAAAAAAAGTTAAGCATCTCGTAACTTTTGCAACGACCCAAGGTATGGCGCTGCAAACTTTACAACAACTCGAAGCACGGCGGTTTCCATTATATTGTAAGTGTTATGTGAACAGTACCACATGAGGCCAATTATCCTTCACCCGTCTGTCGGTGATAATTGAACTTGGTTGGTATTTATAATAGGACACAGAAGCCCGTATTTATTGGCAAGCTTCTGGTGTATGATGTTACAGACCTGTAAATGTCGCTGGAGATAGTCGGTGTTTGCTAGGTAAGTGCAACCAGATGTTATATGCTGTATAGTCTTTGATCTCTCGCTACATTTTCGACACTTATCGGACGCAATGTCTTTGATGATGAATTTCGTGTCATTCCGTGTGTTAATAACTTGGTCATAGATTGCCATTATTATTATTAATATTATTAAAAATAAATTGAGATGATTTAAATGATTTTAAATAGTCAACAACTACATTTGCAAAGGTAGCAGAACAAATTACTTAAAAAAAGTTATAACGTCTTGGGAAAGATAAAATTGATAGATATTATGCTTAACCTGCCGAGATTAGGAAAACTTACCTCATGAAGATTTATCAAATATATTTGAGGAACGGATGGGGATAAATGGGCCTTTTTCTGGCCAGTACGGACCCGGATAGCTCGCTAGCCGATTTGTTTCTTTGGGATACTTGAAAAACAAAGTGTCTTGTACGAAAGTTCCCACTAAACTAGACTTTATCAGAATATGCTTGACCAGTGGCGGCTCCTCAATAAGTGCACATGTGCACGTGCACTCCCAAATTTTTTAAACAAACATATTTAAATGTTAATTTTCTTTAAACAATATTATCATAAAATAATAATTTAAAAACCATGCCGTCAAAGAACATGACCCAAAGACCAGACATTAAAATATGCGATGTAAATTGATCGACGAATTTCTTAACTAGCGGCAATGTCATGAATCATCAATAATAAGCACTAAACAAAACCAAAGTTTGCAGAATAAATATTTCTGTAGACTTTGACGCTGGACCTGGACGCCTATGCGTACTGCTCGCCCGAATATTAAATCTAATTGGTGGAAACCTGCCCCCCGCACTCTTTGTTCCCCGCGACAATCAGGCGACGTCCGATAGCTCCCGAGCACCTGAAAGCAGTGCACATTAGAATTAGCGCTTTGCGGTACGATAAGGTTGTTTTCATTTCGCGATTGCAAGAATGACGGAATTATCAAACCATGATTGCATTAGCGTACAATATTTAAAGACAATTAAATTTTCCTCGTTATCTTTAAACGAAAAAATAAAAATTAAAAGTGTCGGTCGTCCAAAACCAAATTTGTTAATTACGAGTGTAACTAAATGCAAAAGTCGTGATTATAAACGAACTTTTAAAATAGAAACTGACGAAAAAACCGAGTGGTTGTGCGGGTGTAGTATTAGTAATAGTCTTTACTGTTTTCCGTGTTTATTATTTGAAAGCGGTGAGGCATCAGAATGGAAAAATCCGGGGTTAAAGATTTAGTACATTTATCCGAAAAAATTAAAAAGCATCAAAATTCAAAGTCACATCTATCTGCTAAATTAGGATTTAATTTATTAGGTAAACAAGATATTCGGCAACAATTAAATAGTGAATACCGATTAAGCATTCAAAAACATAATGACGAAGTAAAGAATAATAGGTATGTCTTATCTAAAATTATAAATTGTATTAAATTTTGTGGCGCATTTGAGCTTGCTCTCCGTGGACACGATGAACAACAAGATTCATTAAACCCTGGTATATTTAGAGGCCTCATAAATTTTTCTGCCGAATTGGATTTAGCACTGAGGGATCATTTGCAGCAAGCTACCGTGTTTAAAGGCACGTCAAAAGACATTCAAAATGATTTATTAGAATGTATGCTTTCCGTGAGTCAGGCACATATAACAAAAGAAATTGCCGCTGCAAATTTTTTGTCTGTTATGAGTGACGAAACAAGTGACATTTCGAATATTTTTCAAATGGTTATAGTTTACCGTTATACTTTAGCAAACGGCACCCCCGTTGAACGATTTTGGACATTTGTAAAACCAAATGAACATGATGCTGTTGCCTTAGCTGGCTGCATAGAGGAGGCTCTTAATTATGTTTTAAAAAATTCTGAACAATTGATTTCCCAAAGTTATGACGGAGCAAGTGTCATGAGTGGCGCCCATGGTGGTATGCAAAAACGTATTAAAGATAAATTTAAATATGCGCATTATATCCATTGTTATGCTCATCAACTAAATTTGATAATGTCGCAGGCAATAAGCATAAATACAAATGTACGCATATTTTTTTCCGATTTGAGTGACCTTACCAATTTTTTTTCGAATTCTCCACAAAGAGTTGCAATATTAGATGAAGTGGTTGGAAATAGGGTTCCTAGAGCATCTGCTACAAGATGGAATTTTTAAATTAGAACAGTTAACACTGTATACGAAAACAGAGAAGCACTTTTAGAGTGTATGGAAAAAATACAATCCACATCCAAACAATCTGATACCATTAGAAAGGCGGGTGCTATTTTCAGATTATTGAATGACTCTAAATTTGTTTTTTGGTTGACAGTGTTTCATCGTGTAAAGCCCCATGTTGATATTTTATATTCACAGCTGCAAAAAAGGGCTACTGATTCCGTTACTGTAAAACGATGTATTACTGAGTTCGAAAAAAATATTCAAAAGGAGAGAGATAACATACATACTATTAGAGAAACCGGGTTAGTAGACATTGATGAAAGTCAAGCTAGAAAAAGAAGGAAGACGGATGAGAGAAATTCTTATGTTTCCACGACTGTGCAAGCTAAAGAAGTGTGTGACACCATAATTGCAGAAATAAAAAGAAGGTTTTCGTTTACAGGCCATTTGGAAATAGCTCACTTATTTTTGGGTGGAAAATTTTGAAACATATTCAGCAAATTTTCCTATACTACATTTAGATTCAGCAATTCAAAACTTTCCATTTTTAAATAAAAATAAATTAAAGACAGAATTAGAAATAATATACAGAAGAGCAGATTTTAGAGAAGTTTCCGGAGCAGTCCACTTGCTTAAATTTTTAATTGAAAATAATTTGCAAATAGATTTCTCAGAAACATTTTCAGTGTTACAGGCGATTGTTAGTACAATGGGCCAGAATAGACTAACTGCTCTCGCAATGTTATCTATTGAGAGACAAATGATTCAAGAAATTCCAAATTTTAATGAATTGGTTATTGAAGAATTTGTCTCAAAAAAGGATAGAAGACTTCATTTTCAATACAAAACGTGTTTGTAAAATATAAAAACAATTATTGTTTGGCCAGACCGATGTACTCAGAGAGGTAAGTTACTTAATTCTTAAATTCTTATAAGTTTATTTAATTTGTATGATTTGATAGTCCAATGAAAGTCTTTTGGGCGTGGCACCCAAAAAACGTTTCGCTTCCGCCGATTTACCAACGGCACTCATGTTCTATTCTAAGGTTGTGCACCCCCAAGTTATTTAACCACGCGCCGCCACTGTGCTTGACAAGATATTTCTAGAACAAGTGTTAGAAATTCCACTCATCGAGAAATCTTAAAACGTTTTTATTTGTGCCTGGAAAGAAGAGAAGAAAATTATGATCAATTTTTTGGTTAATTATTTACTTTTTTACACCATCGCCGATTTCGATGATTTTTTGTATGTAAGTGAATTTTGAAGTCCTGATCACGAATCCGAAGTCAATTTTGAGTTTCAGTCAGTTTTTGAGTTATTCATCTTCAAAGTACATAGACAATCTAACCTTATTTCACCCTTTTTCTTTCTTCTTTTTTTAAAAAAATGGACTAGTTCTGTATGAAACTACTGCAGACAATTACAAAAGACGTCACAAAACTCTCTTCTTGATGTTCTTGCCTTACTTTTTCTACAAAATTGGGACATTGGGGACACTAGAAAACAACCATACTTCATACTCTTTGGAATAGGAACTTTTCCTTCATGCTGACCTCTTGAAATTATTTATACAAATTACAGTAAGTAATAAGCCCTGTAATAAGTAGTTATGTATCTAACTAGTGCGGTAAGTGATACTTTTCAGAACGCTACTACAGTCCAGTGCGAAAAACTCACTTTCCGCACGATATATACATAATTTTTCCTATGAGAGTGCATAAATTACGTACCTTTTAGTGAGAAGGGTGAAATGAAGTGTGTTAAACTTTTATTTATTAGAATTGATTACTTCAGATTAGATCTGATCACAAATTATAAGTTTAAAATATGTCAAATGTGATTTTCACAATTCCTAAGCTGCATTTACCTTTAGCGACTTTCAAAACTCACCTACATGTTACATTTATTCACAAATAAAATTAACAATATATTTTTAAATAATTATTTTATTAAACAATTATTTATTGTTGGTTATACAGTTTTTATTGAATGTACAGTTTGCAGGATTGTTTACATTTAGAGGAGATGTCCATTCTAAACAGTTTTTATTATAAATTATACTACTTGTTAATGTAAATGAAAAAGCTTCACCTTCAACTTTCTTTTCGGTAAAAGTTTTATTGGCAATTTGTTTTTGTTCTCTATTGAGTCTTTTAAATAGGCTCCTGCCACGGTAGTGGATTTTCATCCGCCTCTTGAAATGAGTTAAATTTTCTCCTGAATCAGCTAATATTGTGGTGGAGGATTGGTGAAAACTGTGACCCGTGTACATTTCTGGATCTGGCAATCCCAGGTATCCGGCAATATTGGATGACATCCTCTCAAATGTATTAATCCCCAAACATTGTATTGTGCATTTTCCCTGTTTGTAGTTTACAAAAAAACGACGATGACTTATGTTCGAAGAACGTAGAGCTATTTATTTCCTATAAAGCTGAAGGTGAACTGCATCTCTACTAATTACAAATGTTCTAGAAATATGAGTTTTTGTATCAGGAATTTTGATGATTAGTCTCTTTTTCTTCAATGTTATCAATGGTTAATTTATTAAGATCTTTGCCACGACATGCACCTGCTGATTCAATAATGGTCGCAATTTTAATCAACAAATAGACATCATCTGGTGCCTCGGAATAGTTATTTACCTAACTAGGGCGGAAAAGGCACTTTCCGCATGTGTTAGATACAACATTTTTTCTACGATCGATGTAATCCTCAGATAAACGTCAATTAGGTTTAAGTTCAATAATAATATACTGCAATTACATAAATTATTGAGAATCTTACAAAAAAAATACTTACTTTGCGTATTTCACCTTATTGAGTGTTTTAGATATGATATTCATTAATTTAACAAACCGCGCGGAAAAGTTACTTTTCAGGGCTAGTAGTCCTGAAATGTTACTTTTCTGTAGTGGTACTTTACGCACGATAAATCGTGCGGAAAAGTTTCTTTTATGCACGATCGTAGAAAAATTCTTTTTACTCTTTCCGCTTTTGAAAAAACTTTGAATTTTTTGGACGGTGTCCTACGTTTTTCCGTTTCAAAAATGCTATTAATTTTTAAAATTTACCTATAACCACATCTTTGTTTTGATGATCAATTTGAGCATGGAGCAGATTTTTCTTCTTTAAGACATTTTACTTGTTTCTTCTCGCACCATTGTGCAAAAACTTTGTATTCTTTTTCATACCTATGGCGGGATTTTTCGGCCATACTTGTAACCTGACTGCTGCAGCTTCTTCCAAAATACTTTCAGGAATTACATCTTTGTCTATATCTTGCATGTTGAGTGGTAAAACCGTCTTTTAAAAGTACAAAATTACAAATAACTACAGAAACTAAATCACACATAAACGCATAAATTGTTATTGCTTTTTGGTGTCATCGCAACCGAGACTTAACGACGTAAGTCAAAATTACAATAAAAATAATGGGATAAATTTTTGAATTTTTTAGGATATTGAAGAATTACAAACCTAGATGAGAAATTGCTTCTTTCGGTTAAGCGGGTTTGTCAATAATTTTTGAAAAAAAAAACATCTAACATTTTTGATACTGCTGAAAAAAAAATCTGTCTAGTGCGGCAAAAACTTATTTTCCGCACTAACATGCCTGCGGAAAGTGCTTAACAAACAAACAAACAAAAGTATGCTTTATTGCCGCAGAAAAATTCTACAATTTTATGGACAAAGCAAAATATACCTAAAAATAAGACATATCAAAACATTAATCGAAAATAATTTCGACAGGTCAGTGCTTTTTTTTTTAAAAATGTAAATTATCAATTTACCAAATCGTAAAACACACGTTAGAATATAGCATAACATTGCAAACAGTAAATGAATCATGATAACCTTATAAAAGTAAACAAACACACATGTACGAGGTGAATAATTTCGATGACATTGAAATCAAAATTGCAACTATGCGACCTTAAACTCTATGTTATTATAGTTATACAAATAATTGTGATGTTAAACAGAAGGTATATTGAACTAGTGTAGAATGTAGTATACAAAAAGAATTAAATTGTTTTTAATCCAATACCTAACAAAAATAATTAAGTTTTAAGTGAATGTTCGACAGTTCTTTTCCCTATATAATGATTTACAAAATTCTATGCTATGAGTTAGGACATGACTCACAAAAGATTTAAGTAAACAAGCGAGTTTAGTGACAATTTAAAGAGACTTACTCACTGAAAAAAAAATCATTAACGCTGTAAAATGGTCTCTCAATGAGGTATGCTTTGGTGTTTTTTCGAAATTGTGCAAGCATAGGGATAGATTTTAAATGTACTGGCAGATTGTTGTAAAGTTTTATGGCGTTGTAAATAATTGATTTTTTTATTAATTCTGTGGAAGGAATGGGAAGATAAATATCATGCCTAGAGTTTCTGGTAGGGTATACATGTTGTGGCCTTTCTGGGAGGGTGTTTATATGTTTTCTCAGCAAACATACCGTTTCCAAAATAAATAATGCAGGAAGTGTTAATATTTCATGTTTTTTGAAATAGTATTGGCAGTGAGCTCTATTATTTAGACCAAACAAATAACGAATGGCTCTCTTTTGAAGCATAAAAATACCACGAAATTGCTCGGTGGTACAGCAGCCCCAAAAGGGAAGGCCATAGCGGAGGTGGGATTCAAATAAAGAGAAATAAGTAAGTCTGGCAGAAGGAACGTCTAGTTCTTTTGAAACTGATCGAATGGCGAAGCAGGCGGTAGAAAGTTTTTTAGTTAAGGTGTCAATATGATTAGACCATTTTAGGTTGCTATTTATATTTAAACCCAGGAATTTAACCGACTCTACGTATTCAATATTGCTGTTATGTACCTGAAGTGGTTGTAAAGTTCCCTTATAAGATAACGCCACCGTTTTATCGACGTTAAAACAAAGCATATTGGAATCGGACCAAGCCTTAATTATAACCAAGTCTTTGGAGATACTAGAGTGTAAAGACGTTGTATCAAAATCACTCCATGTTATGCTTGTGTCATCAGCAAAAAGGGAGATTCTTCCATTAATTTTAAGGTTCGTGATATCATTAATGTATAACAAAAAAAGAATAGGTCCCAAGACTGAATCTTGAGGAACTCCACTTGTAATCAACTTACAATCAGAATCGGAACCATTAGCCCTTACAAGTTGTTGCCTTTTTCCAAGATAAGATTTGAACCAATTTAAAGAAGTACCACGAATTCCATAAAAATGTAGTTTGTTTATCAGAATTTCATGACTAACACAATCAAAGGCTTTCGCATAGTCACAAAAAACTGAGGCAGTTGGGTGGTTGTTATTGAGAGATGAGTAGACGCCTCTAAGCAACGTGAACATGGCGTCACTGGTGCACTTGTTGGGTAGAAATCCGAACTGCTCCGGGGATATTATCTGATGTTTCAGGAGAAATGGCATAAGACGGTTCTTCAGTAGCCTTTCGATGATTTTTGATAGCACTGGTAGTAGTGCAATTGGGCGATAATTGCAAGAGTTAGTTTTTTCGCCGCCTTTATGAAGTGGAATAATTATAGCTGTTTTAAGGCAATCAGGGAATACACCTTTTATAAAGGACTCATTTATTAATGTTGTAAGGGCCTCTATGACTGGGAGTGGCAAGTTCAGGAATATTCTAATTGATAGGCCATCAGTGCTACACGAAGATTTACTTTTGATATTATGTATTACCTTCAATAGTTCAGTGTTGCTAACGGGACTTAAGAAAAAGCTATCAGCTAAATTTTTTGAAGGAGGGAGAAACGAAAGAGGGTCCAAACTTGGCGAGATACTAGAGGTAACATTTTTGCTTACATTAATAAAATAATCATTTAGATCATTAGCCCCTGGCAAGATCTGAGTCACAGGGTTTGATTTGTTTCTGAGGTTATTGATGATGGACCAGGTTTCTTTTGAAACGTTATTAGAGTTTGTTAGACGTTTTCGGTAGTGTAATTTTTTTGCTGACTTAATAAGAGTAGTGTAGATCCTCCTATAATTAGAGATATAGTCGAGAATAAGAAAGGAGTCGGTGAATTTTTTTATATAAGAGAGCGAGCGCATATTTTTAGCAGAAATTCGTATTCCTTTCGTGGTCCACGGTTTATGCCGCTTAGGTTTGATATTCTTAAGCGGGAAGGCCTTGTTAAAAGCACTTAAAGTTTTATTTAAAAAAGTTCTGAAGTTTGTGTTGACATTATCAGATTCAAAATTCCAATTGGTGTTAAAGCAAATATTATGAAATACTGAGAAATTTGCGGCCGAGAAAATTCTGCCCCGATGGCGAGATCTTGGTAAGGGCCTAATAGGTAAACTAAACCTGGAAATTACCGCCTCGTGATCGGAAAGACCTGAGTTATAGACCTGTGATTGCACCTCTGATGGAGAAAAATCAGACGCCATGTAATCGATGATAGAAGAAGAGTTTTTTGAAATTCTAGTTGGCGAGGATACATGCATTGAAAGACCGAAAGAGTCGAATATAGAAATTAGATATTTCTGGATGGCACAAACAGTAGCATAGTCAATATTAAAGTCTCCGCATAGAATTTTTTTACCTTTAATCGGTAGGCTGTCTAGCAAACTTACCAGGCTATTTAAAAATGATTGTACATCAGAGTTTGGTGATCTATAAATACAAATTACATAAAGATCAAGGTTTTGATTATATACTATAGAGAATTCAAAAGAGCTATCCGCTAACAAATGATCATATTTAGATACCGACATGAAATCTCCATTTAGGGATAGAATCAGTGTTCCCCCATGAGCTGAGTTTTTTCTGTCATATCTAGCTACTGTGGTATACTTCTCAATAGTTTAGTTTCCACACGCTCACAGGAAAAATAAATTATGGATATTTTGTTACATACATAAGGTGGGTCAGTACCATCATTAACGCGGAGGAACTAGGTGAACTGGTTCCGGGTTAGCGCCAGGTTAGGTGTCATATCATTAATAAAGTGCTAACACAAAAGGCAATCAATCTATCATTCCGGCCGAATGTTAGACTTCTGCCAATGTTTCACTCTCTTCGCTGTTATTTGCCTTTTGTTTTAGGATTTTATCGATGATGCATACGGCGCCTAACCTGGTGCTAACCCGGTATTAATCCACCTAGTTCAAGAGGCCGATGCGGTATGTAAGACTTTCGCCAGCGATATGCTTCGCTTTTGTTCGCCTTTTGTGTTAGGGCTTTAACAATTATGCTTACCGCGCACAGTGCTCCACTTATATGGTGAATATGTCCAAAAAGATTCACTATCCTAAATAAAACAGTATTGACAGATATAATTTGGGAAAACTTTTTACTACCTAACAAATCTTAAAATTGAGCCATTTGGAGTACATTTTGTATCTTATTTTGATTTTGATGTCTGAAAATATAAATATATCGTATTGCAGGTATATTTATATTTTCATAAATAAAACGTTGTTTAAAATTTATTATCAACTTAGTCACTAATTATTATTCTAAATATACTATTAACATTAAATACATTTTTCAAACGAAACAGAACAAAGATCAATACTTAAATCAACATATCAATACAATTAATTAATACACAATATACGCAATCCTAATCAATAATATTGAATAAAACGTTTAGAAGTTATTATCGATTTTTTCAAACTAAACAAAAAATCAATCCTTTAAGCAACATACCTATACAATTAATACACTGATCTGACTCGTTTCCACTAGAAGTATCGGAAATACAGATTTGGCTTAAATCGATAGAATGAATAATCATTACTTTTCTTTTAGTTTAAGGATTTCTTTTAGCCGATATTAGAGGATCTGAAGTTAAAGCCAAAATCCTCATTAGATCTGTATTTGACTTTATTCTTCATGATTTACGAGTATGTTCTAAGCGATTTTCACGTACCTCTCTGTGCCGTCCTTTCAGAACGTCTTCAGATAACTGACCTATATGTAATTCGAAATTATTTATAATATCATACCATTGAACCAGTAAAATTTGAACGGTAATCTATAAGCGATATGTAGCAAGCATTCAAAAAACGCATCCATGCATGCATCTGCTTAGGAGTAGGTCCGCATATAACACACTTCGTGGTGGAATTGGTTCCGCTCAAAATATTACTGAGACTACCGTCAAACATTGTAAAAATCATTTGAAATTTCACCCTAATCTCAATTTTATTTTTACAATCCCTATAAACAAGCAAATTGTTTATTAATTTTGACATTTTAGATTCTTCAGGCGCAAAGAAAAGTACTTAACTTTTTGTTCTATAATGTCATAAATATTATCAAAAAACTCCTCAACATTCAAAATTAACTTGATTTTTTCAATAATACGAGTCACTCTTTCCTTTTCACCGTTGGAAAACCATTCATTCACCAAATCCATATTTTTAATATGGTGTTTTCCTATAAACAATATAACACCACACCAATTAAGGTAGAAAGCAGTAGTCCTTAAGTAGTGATAAATCTGAAAGTATATTCACTAACGACTTTAAAAACACAAAAATCCCAAGTATGGTTTTGGATGTATTTTAGAAAATCCCAATCAAATTACAACCAGGCCATATTTTGTATTGTATTGTAGGATCACGAATATAATAAATAAATAAGTGATTACATAAAGAAAGTTCATACCTTGATGTGCCTGTTCCATTTGAATATCACTAATTTCTAACAAGTTTTGTTACTTATCTTTCTTGAAGAAGAATGTAAACTGACAACAAAGCGTAAACAAAAACAAAAGATAAATGTTGCTAGAGTAACGTGGAACGGCCAACGCGATGTAAGGCGACGGATATAAAAAGACTTTTGTTCTTTTTTATAAAATAATATATAAAACAGATTCGCAAAAAGCTAGTTTATTGAATTGTGTCCACAGCGTGGAGCACTACTAGTCCACAAAACATGAACTATGGCTGTTTTTTGAGGGTTCCCTAATTTTTTAGATAAGAGCAAAACAAAATTAGAATTTATTATATGTCTTTTAATAATTGTGTGTAGTAGCTTCATACAGAACTAGCGAATTTTCGTAAAAAAGGAGAAGGAAAGAAAGTAAATTGGGTTTAGAGTGTTTATAAACTTTCACGATGAATAATTCAAAAACCAGACTTCACCAAAGAAAATTGACTTCGGATTCGTGATGGGGACTCCAAAATCCACCTATTTACAAAAAATAATCAAAATCGTCGATGGTGTAAAAAGTAACTAATTACCAAATCTTGAACTATTATTTACGTATTATTTATGCATACTTAACTTTTTAGATTAACTTGTACATCCGATTAAATAAATAAATAAATCTAGTTCAGAGCCTACATGTCCTTAAAACGTTTTTACCACTTTCTCCATAACTTATTAAAATTTGAACAAAAACTTGATGATTAAGTTTTACCAAAGAACTGGAAACAAGATAAAAAGTTAACGAAAAAAGTTCTTCGTAAGTTTATTCCGCCTTAGATATTAATATAACTGAAATTGAAGATATGAAAGAAGCAGCAGTTAAAAATTTTAACAATAAACCAGAAGATATAGAAAAAATAAAAAATAAAGTTAATACAAATCTAAGTCAAAATTATTCAATTAAAAAGAATGAGAAACGATTTCCAAAAATTAAAATAATTGGGATAGATGAAGATATGTCTGCTGCTGCTTAAAATAGTTTGAAGAATAGAAACAAATTTCTCGAAAATTCTCAAATAAATGTAATAGTTATTAAAAAAATTAACACAAAATATTTAGCTATAAAAGAAACAGATGGTAACAGTTTTAGAGAAATCATGGATAAGGGTATGGTTTTTATTGACTTTTCGATAGGTGCAATGTTTGAACATTTTGATGTAGTAAGATGTTATAAACGCACAGGATATAATCACATGAGCAAAAATTGTTCCAAAAAACAAAACTGCCTAAAATATATACTTCAAGATCAGAATAAAACTTCTTGTACAACAAATAATTGTACTTTTTTGTATGTCCAAATTGCATTGAAGTAAATCAGAAGTTTAAATTAGGATATATGATTAATCATAATCCATTTTCTTCAGATTGTCAAATAAACAAATCACAAATTGGAAAAGCAAAATTAAAAATGACATATGACAAATAGTAATTAGAGAACAGAATACTCTAGATAGATGCAATTCAAATTATTCTCATACAGGAGAGATCCTACTGTATGTTTTAGAATCCATTTAAAAATGTGGAAAACATTAAAAAGTTTAGTTAAACCAGAAAAAAGAAAAAACATTACGGAAAAATTTTTTGAAAATGGCAAAGAAAACAATGCGTTGGAAATAGCTGAAAAACTTAACGTATATTATATCAAGAGTATTGAGGATATAGTAAATTTGATACAAAATGGAACTGAAGAAATTTGCATATTTAATATTACAAATACAAATATATTTAAATCATTTTGTGAAATACCACTGAACAGCTTAAGAAGAAAAATTTTAGATCTAAATTGAAACGAAAATTATAACGAAATTCTAAACAATAGATTAATAAAACAAACCTTTGAAACCTTTGGATATCCACTATTATATTTGGTAAATTTTAGTTTAAGATATGGCGTAATTCCCGAAAAATTAAAGTGCTCATATGTAACACCAATTCCTAAAGTAAAAAATACTAAAAGATGATGAAATGAGGCCAGTAAACGTATCGTGGTACATTGAAAAATTAATAGAGTCTGTAGTATATGAGCGGTTTGTGGAATTTATAAATGAAAACAACATTTTGGTACAACATCAAGCT
The DNA here is from genome assembly GCA_030620095.1 of Kuschelorhynchus macadamiae. Lineage (NCBI taxonomy): Eukaryota > Metazoa > Arthropoda > Insecta > Coleoptera > Curculionidae > Kuschelorhynchus > Kuschelorhynchus macadamiae. Next base: position 65,429 of record JAUTXW010004551.1, on the reverse strand, counting down.
GGTTTAAAAAAAAACACTCGACCTAAACAGCACTGCAGTTCGTAGCTGAAAAATGGAGAAGGAGCTTGACAATGAATGAAGCAATAATAGCAGTTTTTTTAGACTTTAAACGGGCTTTTGAAACCATTGACCAGGAAAGATTATTAAATAAATTGTACAAATATGGGATAAGGGATAATGAGCTAAACTGGTTTAAAAACTACTTGAGTAACAGATATAAAAAAACAAGAGTATCATATAAAATTTCGAGTGACATCATCAATTTTAAAACATTGTTACATTCAGTTATTTGCTGATGACATATTTAAATTACATATTAAGATAGAAACATATTAGCAGCACAAGATCTAAATATTTTATCAAATTGGCTTAAAGTAAATAAATTAAAATTAACTTTATCTATAACAAAATGCATGGTTTTGGGTAAAAATTTAAACGCTAATAACTTGTATATTTTATTAGAATTGTCAAATTTGGAAATAGTGAAATACTTTAAATATTTAGGTATAATTATAGATCATAAATTAAATTTTAACTTACATTTTGAAAATACTATTACTAAAATTGCTGGTAAAATTAGATATCTTTAAAAGAATTTTTCCAAATTTAGTTTTTTCTCCAAAAAATTTATTTATAATCCCATTATCTATTCACATTTTCTATATGGTTCTATATTTTTGTATTTGGCAAGCAAAGAAATATTTGATAAATACAAATCTTACAAAACAAAGTCATGCGGATTTTACTAAATTGTGATAAATATACAAAAATTACTTTAATGTTAAGAAAATTAGAATGGTTAAATGTTCGTAATTTAATTATTTTTATTTAGTTTAAATATTTATTTGTAAAATAAAAAATAATTTATTGCCTGAAAATCTAAGAACATTTATAAATGAAAACTCCGAAGAACATAATTACCAAACAAGGCAAAACAAAGACTTACATTTAAGTTATGTTTTTAAATGGGTTGTTTATAAGTCAATTTTTCATAATGCTAAATAAAGAAATTAACTAACTAACTAACTAGCTAATTTTCAGGTGATTTACAGTTTAACAAAAAAAACAGTATTTTAAATGTAAAACCATGGCCACGAAAAATATTTTAAATAAATTGAATAAGTAGATTTCCTGAACTGATTTTTTAAACATTCTATTAGGCCTCTATTTTGTTCCATCATATTTGAATTTGTTTAAACTTTTGACTTAATACTAAAATGTATCGAATTTCTTAATTTACATGCATCACCATAGAAGATACGGTTTATAAAATAACAGAGATTATCCATTAATTTACACGTACCTAAAATCACAATTTTTGTTTGAAACCTTTCCAATGCATTAATTAATACTGATTTTGTAAATTTAATCTGCATGTCGATTCGATTTAGAATTACCACTTTATATCGTGTTTATTTCTGTCGATTTATTTTAAGACGCAAATGCTGCTACTTCTGAGAATTGCACGTTGTATTTTATTATCAAAGTAAAGATAATTTTTGTATTAATTCAATACTGATACGTTTACTAGAAAATAGTTTATCAAAATTTTAATGTAGATTCGAACTGCAAACGTTTTCATTTGTAATATAACTACACGCATTGCTTAAAACATTTTTTTGTGTTATACGCCGCAGATGCGTTAAGTTAAAAAATATATACAGGGTGGGGGATTTTAACGTTTTACAGCCTCCTTATAGATCGTTCAGATAGGGAATTCCGTCCAGTTTGGCTGAATTTCCTGGTCTTTTGCCCTGTCCTTTTGCATACATAATGAAGTTTTATTACTCTATAGATTACAATGGAGGCAGGTAATAAAACACAGATTAAAAATACTTCTTAATTGTGTTTTGAACACGTTAGTATTTGCTGTTATGCTATATTGTTAACAGTATTATAAGAATATTAATAAAATGGCGACATTCACTCCAACGAAAAGATGTTCTAATAATTCTCCCCTATTAGTGAGTTAAAAAATTATTATTTTAAATGTACACTGGAATTCGAAAGTCCACTGTTTTCAAATTCTCGCGGAACCTTCCAAGAAAATTCTAGGAAGACCAGCAAAAACCCTTGATAAAGACACCAAATATACAATTCGAAGAAAAGTTCACTCTTTATTTTAAAACACAAATACCCACTCTCAAATACCGTCTTTGGCGTACTATTTTCAGTGTTTATGAACCGTTAGGCAAAACGCATAAATTGGCCCAAACCGGGTGGTACTACCTATTAGTGCTGGGACATCGATACAAACTATCGATGTTTAGCATCGATAGTTAAATCAACATCGGTGTCTTTCGATGTCTGCATGTTAAGTATGGAAAAAAAATATTTTTTTAATTGCCTGGGTTGCGCTAAGAGTTTTAAGATGCAGTATAAATTACCTCTATATTAAGATATAGTATACATTGTCAAGCGCTTAAATAAATAGTCAATTTTTCAATATATATTAAATAATATTCCGCTTAAACGAATTACTACCAATATCTCACGAAATAATTAAACTCTAAATTATACTTTTTCGTTGCCATTGACGACACTACATAGAACTGCAGAACATACAATAAACTTTTTGTAAAATAAAACAAAACTGACACTTACCTTATCAATAAATGTTAAATAAGAATAGGTATTAAAACAATATTACACACTACAATATTACAATATTACTTAGTCACGTTACGTCTTTACGACTCTTGCTGTACGTTTACGTCTACTTAAATAAAACTTAAAATCAATACAAACACTATATATCTGCATTTCCCCGAAACTAGACACAAAACACCTGCCGCCGTGTCGTGGCCACGGGTTGCCAGCATTTTTTATTTCGGAACAGGATTTAAACTTGAAGAATTGAATTATATCTCCATCAACCTCAAACTTCTAACATCGAACAACAAAACATCGATGTTTCAAAACTATCGATAAACATCGCCCAGCACTACTACCTGTACTTGATGAAAAGAAAGAACTTTGAGATGAGAACAATGCCAAACTATGGAAGTGGCATAATTTATTGATGGGTCACCCTGTAGTCCTTTGGCATACCTAATGAAATTTTATTAATCTATAAATTTCTGAAACAGCTTATAGTCTATACAAATTGTAAAAATAATAAACATGGATTTAAAACAATTCCCTTCACTGGAACCTTGACAAACAAAAAGTCAAACAGGCAGAAGTTTTGATCAAGGAGTGAAAGGACATAAAATAAGTTACATAAACGATAAAATGGATTATTGGAAATTTTAAATTTTGCCTCTCATTTATTAGACGTGAGTCATGATTTTAACCACCATTTTTAGATTCTACAGGTACAAAAAGCAAATCTATAAAACTAAATTATGTTGAAAATATGAAAAGTAATAAACAAAGTTATACAGGTAAACAAACTTTTAAACGATCAGGTAGACTTGAAGTGTTACTATATTGTAATTAGATAAAGGTAAAATATGGCATATATATATATATATATATATATATATATATATATATATATATATATATATATATATATATATATATATATATATATACATATTCACTCTTTATTGTGGAATCTCGATAAAATGGATTATTGGAAATTTTAAATTTTGTCGCTCGTTTATTAGACGCGGGTCTAATAAAAGCCATCAAGTTGTTTAAAGATATCATCCTTGTAAAGGAAATATGTTGAGTTTAGAGTTAATTCTACGGCTTTTAGGAATTCGTTTAACGGCAAATCAGTATATTATAAACTCCATAAAGAGGGTATACCTTTACGACCTATAGTATCATGTATTCAGTCCCCTTTAAACTCTTTATCAAAATTTTTAAAAAACATTCTATCAAATATTATAAATAAAAACAACTACTATATTAAAGATTCATTTGACTTTAAAAACAAAATTAAAGATATTAAGTTGCCAGATGACCACATACTAATCTCTTTAGACGTTATATCTCTTTATACAAATATTCCTATAAATCTTGCAACTAACATTATCGAAAAAAAGTGGAATGAAATTAAAAAATATACTGATTTGCGGTTAAACGAATTCCTAAAAGTCGTAGAATTAACTCTAAACTCAACATATTTCCTTTACAAGGATGATATCTTTAAACAACTTGATGGTTGTGCCATGGGTTCAAGTATTTCAAGCGCAATTGCCCAATTAGTTTTAGAGGATTTAGAAGAAACCATAATACCGCAGCTAAATTTTAATTTACCCTTTTTTTACCGTTATGTTGATGATTGCATTGCTGCGATTCCGCAAAATAATGCAGATCAAACTCTAAATAAATTTAATAGCTATCACGATAAATTGCAATTCACCATCGAAGTCGAAAAACAAAATCAAATAAACTTTTTAGATGTCACCTTACATAAAACAAAGGATACCATCAGAACAGAATGGTACACAAAAAAGACTTGGTCCTCAAGGTATACCAACTATAATTCCCAACATCCACTTTCTCAAAAAAAATCAGTTATTATAGCATTAGCCGATAGGGCAATTCAGCTATCAGATGTCGAGTTTAGGGAAAACTCAATTAATAAAGCCAAACAAGTTCTTTTCGAAAATAAATATCCCCAACAATTAGTAAATAAAGTATTTAAACAAAGAATTAATAAATTTTACAATAAAACGAACAACTCAAAAGCCAACACAAACAAAACTAATAACTATTTAACACTACCATACATAAAAGGTTTATCTGAGCAACTTAAACATCTATTTAACAAATATAATATAAATGTTGCACACAAAGGCTTCCATTTATTAAAACAAAATTTCACTTCTCTAAAAACCAAGACACCTAAAATGAAAAAAAGCAATGTTATATATGAGATCCCGTGTGGAGATTGCGCTGGAGTTTATATTGGACAAACCAGCCAATATTTAGGTTCGAGAATTAACTCTCATAAATATGATAAAAGGAATCCCACTGCCCTTTCTAAACACGAAATCCAAAAAAAACATAAATTTAGTTTTAGTGAAACTAAAATTCTAAAAACCGAAAACAACAAACGCAAGCGGGAAGTTTACGAGTCTATTGAAATTAAGAAAAATAAAAACTCAGTAAACGACAAAAAAGATATCAACCTTTTAAGCAAAATTTATTTTGACATTATTTAATTATTTTCTCACATACATTTGAAAAACTTAAAAATAATAATCTTAGACAAAATAAAATTACTTTCTGAACCGCCCGGTAAAAACTTAAAAAATGTCAAAAAACAAAAAACCATAACATCCTACCTATCACACGTATCTGCTCTTCAGTCAATAACTGTTCGTCGTCCTTCATATGTTTAGTGTTAAAAATGTTTGTCCAAATAACGCGATCAGCGTCGTGTCTTTTGTGATTTTAAACACCTTTGGATAATTTAATTACGTTTCATGGTAAGTCTGTCTTGTACTAAAATGTGTAGGTTCTCTAATTTAAATTATTTTAGAAAGTATTTTTGAGAAAGGCACGGAGCCACCTGCCGAAACGTCAAATTTTAAAATGAATAGATGACTAATAATTTTTGAGATTTGTTTTAATGCTATGAACTTATAACCCAAGAAAAATCTAGTAACTATATATACACGGATGTTCAAGAAAAACTAACTCAAAACTATATATATATATATATATATATATATATATATATATATATATATATATATATGCATATATATATATATATATATATATATATATATATATATATATAAAAACATGGTTAACTGTGTTGGTTTTCACATGAGCTTTTATTATCTAAATTACAAGCTAAAAAAATCGGTAAATTGGAACTTTCCACGTAAGTGATTCCCCACCACATATAATATAACAATTCTTGGAATGAGATCGTGTTAAAATGGAATCACTTTACGACGTTTCGCCTTCGATTGCACGAAACATTTTCAGGAATCTTTACTTCACAAGATCCGAACACTGAATAAGCTCAGAGGGACCTAGGCCGGCTATTTATAGTGTGTTTACCGAACCGCGATCCAGTGTAACGATTCGTTTCCACGTATGGTGTAGACTAGTCGATATGGATCCAGTTTCTCCAATATAGACTCCTGTTGCATCTACTCCTTCTGTTTGGAAAGGAATAATGTCCTTTGGGGATCGCAAACATCGTCCATTTTTCTTGTGTGTGTTCAAGAGGTACGTATGTTCGACCTGCGAAATCACCTTGCAATCTTGTCAGTGGTTCCGTGTATAAACGAAAGAACTATACTTCCTATCGGTCCTTATTAGTATCATTTCGTAGAGTAAGATTATTATATTTTCTAATTGACCGTTCAATATCCTCAGTGCAATATCTGTTCCTCTCAAAGCTTGAATCAGTTTCTCTGTTTCCGATTGTAAAGAATTTTGGTCACAAATCGCGAGGGCTCTGTAAACCAAAGAATTAATAACTGATTGCTTTTGTGCTGGATGATGATGGTAATTTGCATTTAGATATCTGTTCGGGTTGGTTTTATATATACAGAGTGTTCGAAGGAACCATCTCCTTTCTTTTGTACAAGAACATCTAGAAATGGAATCATACCTTTTGATTAAATTTCTATTGTAAATGTGATATTAGCATGTTGTTGATTCAGATGATCAAGAAACACGGGTAGGTTTTCTGAACCACGCGGTCATATTACAAAAGTGTCGTCTACATATCTGAACCACCATTTTCGCTTTTATGGGGAGGCCTCTAAGGCTTCCTCCTCAAAAGCTTCCATGAAGATATTGGCTACTACTGGTGACAGTGAAGATCCCATAACTGCTTCTGTAGTTTATTGATAAAAAATTCCTTTGAAAAACAAAATATGTTGACGTGAGACATGCTTCAATCAAATCTAAAAGTTGTCAATTTTATTATGGTGAAATAAGTCTCATATTATGGAAATTGATTCATTTATAGGCACATTCATATACAGCGGTTCTACATCGGAACTGACTAAGATATCTTTTGGATCTAATTTAATTGCTTTTAGTTTCTCTACAAAATGCGCAGAGTTTCTAATATATGAATGTATTTTTCCTGTAAAATTATTAATAATATTTAAAAGATATTTACCGATTTTGTAAGTAGGAGATCTTGGTGCATTTTAGGCAGTCCGTGAAACCGCGGAATCCATGAGCTGTTTGACCTTAATATCTTCTTCTCCTCTGCTGGTAGGTTGCCTCTCAATTTCTTGTCTTGTATACTTGAATTACTCTGTAGATGCTGTCGTCCAAAAGTAGTCGTATTTTATCTACGTAATCAGTTTTGTCTATAACGACAATGGCATTTTCCTTGTCTGCTGGAAGGACCAAAATCTCTGTACTTTGGTTTAATCTTTTTATCGCCGTTTTTTCCGCAGCTGATAGATTCGACTTAGGTGGGTTAGAATTGTTGATGATAAGTTGAAATTTTTAAATAAATTGGAAATATTGTTAGTTATGAGGTCAACAAATAGCAGTTTTTTATGTGTGGTTTGTTCTTGAATTTGTTCCTCTGTGGGGCCGTCAAAATTATAAGAGCTCTAAATTATTTGTTTTAATATGCGGTTTGGATAATCACTGTTAATGAACATAATATACAGTTTGCGTAAATTTTATTGTAGAAATCTGTCATCACTGGTATGTGTAATTCTATTCTTCATTGCAATAACAGTATTAAACGTTTTATTTTTAGGACGATTTGAATGATAATTTAGAAATCTACCTGAAGCAGTAGGTTTTTGATATCATTCAACCTCAATAGTAATATTAACCGTTCGTATGACTTTCGTATCCAAAAATGGAGTACTACAGTTACTCTCAATCATAATTGTAAACCATAATCTAAGTATGGAATTAATTAAACTGATCCAAAATGATCTGCGTGCCATCCTTGACACTGCTAAAGTTAGGCCATCAACATACGTGTTTGTTTATAAAATTTGTTGTTAAAACTAAAATATGTACTATTAAAAATAAAATTAATAATAGTAAGTATGTTGTTTTTTGTAATGGTAGCATGAGTTTGTATTAGATCACATTTCAAATTCAAAATGTCTAAAACCATATCTCACGGTATCTTTGTAAACAAAGATACGACACCTAATGATATTAAGTCATAACTATCAGATAACTTTAATCCATTTACAGTATTGAAAAATGAAAATGTAATTTTTATGTGATAATGCCCTTGATAACCAAAAGTCTTTTTTAAATATTCGCTAAAACTTTTGACATATTATAAGTTGTTAAACTAATTGAGCTTAAAATAGGACTCACTGGTATATCGGGCTTATGTATTTTTGATAAACAATACAATTTAGGAAACGTGAGAAATGAAAGGGTCTTATATAACACCCTGTATAAGACGATTGCGATGGAGTCCTGAGGCTATCCTTATTGAGCTGCATACTCTATGAATTAGTCAGACAAAGGTCGAAAACCGTAACTTAAAATCGTCATCCGTATTTTAAATATTTCATTTTAAATTTCCAGTAAAAATTTCCTTCGTGCACTTCGATATATATATATATATATATATATATATATATATATATATATATATATATATATATATATATATATATATATATATATATATATATATATATATATATAAAACACCATTTAATTTTCTATCGTAATTTTTATAAATGAGTAAACTTTTTGTTATTCTAAATATATTTTGTAATCTGTTAAAAATATTTAAGAATTTCCACAGTATTATTTAAACTAAACACTGAATCAATGATTTATAAACGTTCAATAAGCGTATTAAAATATAAACTACGTATTATCATCGACGTTATAAATATTGACTTACTTAGAATCATTTAACAGTTTACTACGTGTACATTTTAGTTTGGATGACCTCGTTAACGAAAACAAAGCAACTATCTTCATTTCTACTGACATGCCTAAACGGCATACTTTCTTTTTTACCTTTAATACAACGAAGATTTATATATTTGTGGTTCTATCACAGTTTAATTAAATAGTAAAAAATATAAAAACAAATATATAGATTATTCACAATTGCTTCATTATATTAACTCATTTGTTGGCAGTCTTTAGACTTATATAAAATCAATATCGCACAGCACTTTCCAGACATAAACAAAGATATAAATGGTACATACGTACTATCTTCAATACACATAAGAAGACTGGACAATGCTTGCGATTCCCGAAAGATCTTGTACCTTTCCAAACAGAAGGAGTATATAAAATTCCTTGCTCCTGTGGAGAAGTGTATGTGGGAGAAACAGGACGCTCAATATTAACTAGACTTAAGGAACATGAACGATGTATTAAAAAGAAACAAATTGTTCAATCTGCTGTAGCGGAACACCAGCATAACACTGGCCATTTCATAAATGTAAAGGAAACCAAGGTTCTAGCATCGGTTCCAGGTTTTTATAAACGAAAAGCTAGAGAATCTATTGAAATATTTAAACATACAAAGAATTTCAATAGAAATACCGGTTACGATCTACATCACACGTGGAATCCGATCTTAACACAGGGTCACGGTTCGGCGAGCACAAGTCGGGTATAAAAGCCCGCCTGAATCTCTTCGAGCTCATTCAGTGTTCAGATCTCGTGGACTAAAGATCTCTGAAGATGCCTCGTCCAATCGAAGGCGAAATGTCGGATAGTAATACCAATTTGACACGGTCTAATCCCAAGAACCATGATTTCTTAATTGACCAAAGCGTGAAAGCTTCCGTTCTATGTTAGCTAACCTCTATCGGGAGGAAACCAAGAAGGATGCCAAAACTTTTGGCGATCTTCGGAACAGCAAGAAGAAGTTACTCTGCCAGTTAGCCTTTCTCCTTAGATGCCGAGATGAAGATGTAGTACTGAAATCGCTACAGGTGAGACATCACATTACTTCTAGAACTGCTAAAAATATTTATAAGCGTGTTAGCAATGCATTAATTAGAGAAAGGATTAAGGCAACATGTCGTGATTTAGATACAAATGCCCGGAAACTATTAGAAATTCATCTGAAATTAGCTTCTAGACTAGAAAGAACTACATTTACAATTTTGGACAACATTACCAATGCACAGGCAGAAAAAATCCATCAAGAAGTTACACTTAAGCAATAAAAAAAGTTTGAAGCCCTCCTGAACAGAAAACATCCAGTGAAACTTCCGCAGAACACAGATATCAACCTGTCATCCGTTATCCGAAGCAGAACTTTATGTCTTTTCCAAGGGCCAAAACTTTGAAATAGCACCGAGTAGCATTCCCGTAGAAGAGATAGTATCTTCTGTCGAAGCAGCAATCAGAAGATTACCAGTGGAACAAGCCGATGAAGTCAGATATGATACAGCGAAGATCATTAAAAACTGAAAACCACCGAGGTCGAACCTTTCCGCAGCCGAAACAGCAATGAAGAACTTAAATGAAGACGCAAACATTCTGGTACTTCCAACAGATAAACGCAACGCCACAGTCGTCATGGACAGAACAGAATATGTGGAAAAAGTTACTCAACTTTACAACAACACCTATAAGGTTATGAAGGCAGACCCCACAAGTAGAATAGAAAGACGCATTACCAATTTGATCAACACATCCAGTCTATCACCAGCGGAGAAAAAATCATTAAAACCAAGCAGCTCCAAGATTCCCAGGTTCTACGGTCTCCCGAAGATACACAAGGATAACGTACCACTTCGACCGATCGTCAGTGCAATAGACTCGCCCACATACAAACTAGGTAAATATCTTTCAAATTTTCTTAATCCATTTACTGGAAAAACAGATTCGTTTATTAAAAACTCTGCACATTTCGTGGAAAAACTTAAGACAATACAGTTGGATCCCGAAGATATTTTGGTCAGTTTCGATGTAGAATCAATTTACACGATTTTCAACGACTCAATTTCCATTATATCAGACATACTGGATAATAATAATCTTGATAAGAACTTAATAGACCTAGTGGAAGCTTGTCTTACATTTACTTATTTCATTTTTCAAGGAACTTTTTATGAACAAACTTCAGGGGCGGCTATGGGATCTCCTCTATCACCTGTGGTAGCGAATATCTTTATGGAAGCCTTTGAGGATATTGCTCTAACATCCGCTCCACTAAAACCGAAGCACTGGTTTAGATATGTAGATGGTACTTTTGTTGTTTGGCCTCATGGACAGGATAATCTTCTCATATTTCTGGACCACCTTAATCAGCAACATCATAATATCAAATTCACGATGGAAATTGAATCTAATGGAACAATTTCCTTTCTAGATGTATGTGTTCAAAGGAAGGAAAATGGAACATTAGGATATTCTGTGTATAGAAAACCGACGCATACAAATAGATACTTAAATGCAAATTCTCATCACCATCCAGTACAAAAGAAATCGGTTATTAACTCACTAGTATTCAGAGCTATTTCAATTTCTGATCAAGATTCTTTAACATCGGAAACATCGAAACTGACCAAAGCTCTCAGAGTGAATGGCTATTGCACAGAAGATATTACGCGGTCAATTAAAAGACATAGCAAACCAACTCCGCCAAGGGAGAATGATAAAGAGCCACCATTAGGTAGTGTGGTTCTTCCCTACATACATGGCACTACAGACAAAATAGGACGATTACTTCGGCGTTCCAACATACGTACAATCTTCAATACACATAAGAAGATTGGACAATGCTTGCGATCCCTGAAATATCTTGTACCTTTCCAAACAATAGTGTGGGGGAAACAGGATGCTTAATATCAACTAGACTTAAGGAACATGAACGATGTATTAAAAAGAAACAAATTGTTCAATCTGCTGTAGCTGAACACCAGCATAACACTGGTCATTTCATGAATGTAAAGGAAACCAAGGTTCTAGCATCGGTTCCAGGTTTTTATAAACGAAAAGCAAGAGAATCTATTGAAATATTTAAACATACAAAAAATTTCAATAGAGATGCGGGTTACGGTCTACATCACACGTGGAAACCGATCTTAACACAGGGTCACGGTTCGGCGAGCACAAGTCGGGTATAAAAGCCCGAGCTCATTCAGTGTTCAGATCACGTGGAGTAAAGATCTCTGAAGATGCCTCGTGTAATCGAAGGCGAAACGTCGGATAGTATTTCCAATTTGACAACGGTTTTTGTAAATATGTTCTTTGGCATAAAAATAACAATAATAATGACTGTACTAGAGCAGATAAATTCAAACTGACAGCCCAAACAATGTGCCAAATTTGTGTTAACCCTTAAAAATGAGAAAAAACTTTAATTGTGGACTTTGATGTACCTCTCCCAGCTAACATGAACAAAACAAGCGAATTTTACAGTCAAATTTGATACCTTTTCATTTCTAAAGTATCGAACGGATTTCAAAAAGCAGGCCAGATTTCGAAAGGTCTTTTGAATAATTTGTAACAACTTCTTAAATTTTGATCGGAGGGTATAACAGGTCAGAACAAAATATCCTGCATTTTTAAAAAATTTCACTGCCTCCCCATTTTGTAGGAAGACCATACTGATATTTTTTGAACGTAACATTCATAGGTATTGATTATATCACATACCTGCCTAAGAGTCTAGAAACAAACATGCGTCTGGTGTCATAAAGAGTTGCTAATTCTTCGAGAGAATGTCCCAATCCTCTCAACTTATGAAGGAATGCTTCTACACATTCCGAAAATAAAAATTATATCTTCTTACTTTACAGAATTTTCCATCTGCCTTTGGCTTAGTCGTGGCATTTTTGAACGAAGTTATTTAATCCTTGATGCACAAGTATTACTAATTTAGTGGTTTATTAAGTAGTCAAGCTGATTTTTGTATTTATTAAAGAAAACGGATTCTGAATAGAACAAAGCACGGCCAGGGCAGCCGTTTTTCTGGGACGGCATTTTGTGAAAATGTAAAAAAATGTATATTTATTTTGAAACAACCTATCCGGTGTCTTAACACAATAAAATTAAAAATATAAGTGTCCTTATGAATGTGAGATCAACTAAAAAGTTTTCTTCAAATCCCGACTATCCATACTCAAGGCTCAGAGTATAGTTTTTTTTTGCAAAGGTGGCTTAGCGGTGATCTTTTATCTGAAGTTTGTTTATTATAAAAAACATTTGGAGGACTGGTTCTTGAATTTTAAGAAACGGCATGATTTGTCAGTCAAAAAACCATAAGCAGTTGAGTATTCTAGGAAAAAGATGACTGATCCATTTGTAACCCAAAACTACTTTGATCTTTTGTACAAACAATTGGAAAGACTGAATTTATTCGAGAAACCCAGCTTAATTTGGAATTTGTACGAAACTAGTGTCTGTCCAGATCCAACAAGAACATAGATAGTTGGACAAAAAGTCCAGGACAACAGGATGGCAAAGAAAACGCTGTTTTATCTCAGCAGGAAATAAAGCACCCCCACTGGTTATATATGAGGGGCTTAATCTGTGGACCAGCTGAGGACCAAAGAGCTATTCAAATATGTCCTACGCCGCAAGGAAAAATGGTTAATAGATTACTAGTGATATCTTTTATAATTACTTAGGAAAAAACTTATTCCCGAATTTGGTAATGAATATCTAGTACTGTTTATTTACGACGGACACTTCGGTTACGTGACAGAGTCATTATTCTTGCAATGAGCAATGACGTAACAATCCTTAAATTACCACCAGATACGAGTCATTTATTACAAGCTCTGGACCTGGCCGTATTTAAATCTAGCAGGGATAAATAGGATCAAAACCTCTTTATTTGGCAGTGAAAGCATAGCGACTCTAGAATTTCAAAGATAGAGTTTTCCATATCTCTGAGTGAAACTTGGAAAGTAGTTTCCAGCGGATTCCAATATGTTGTTGCGAAAGAGAAATTCGATAATGGAAGGCACATCATAAAAATATGGAAAATATTCCACAAGACCACCATAAAAATGCCAATAGCAGTAACAAAGCACCAACAAGCAGCCATAATAACAATATTTGTGAGACGGTCGAACCCCATGCAGTTTTATTTGAGAATATATTATTGGAGTGGGTTAAACGCAACCGACAACTAACTACCCCTAACCCAATACAAAATGCGTAACTGGAGGAGCGCAAGTTATAACGGCTTTACAAATGCAAGAAAAAAGAGCGTTTTAAAAAAGAAGCAATCCAAAATGGATAAAAGAATAGTAAATGTAGTTCAAGAAATAAAACTGAAGAAACAAGAACATATAAATGACAGCGATTCCAAAAATAATTTAACTGAACCTGAATATATGGACACTGACGATGACTCTGAATCCTTTTCTGATTTGGAAATGATATCAAAAACATTCACCTAATCTAAAAGTGACAAGGATGATCTAGCTGGAAAAAGCCTACGCCAGCCTCCAGCCACCAGTTGCAATAAGTGAAAAGCAGTCTGGTATCATCAAGGATAAGAGTTTAGAAATTGAAGAAGCTGAGCAGATCAAAAAATAGCAGAACTTCAGAAGAACAATTTTGAAACCAAAAACAATGATAAACATAACAGGAATCACAAACTTAACAGAACACTAAAAGTGGGAGATTTTATTTTAGTAAAATTTAAAAGTAAAAAGAAAAACAACAAAGTTTTTATTGGCAAAACTTTAGAAGTGGCAGGACAAAGCTCTGAATTACCCAGATTATTATGTTTTTCCAAGAGTGGAAGATCGTTCATTAATATGTAGAGAGGACATAAAAATTCTTCCAGACCCTGTAGGAAAAAGGGGTCGTTTCTATCTTAAACTTGACTAACAACGGTAATTTTTGAAAATAAATGAAAAATAAGTTCTTTTGTTTTTGTAAAACCAAGTGAATAAATACTAGTAAATTTTTTTTTAATATTTCTTGATATTTCTTTGAAACTGATTTTTTATAATTGATTGCACTAACCCTAACAAAATAATACACCAGTATAGGGACAAACTGACCGTTAATTGCACTTTTCCTATTTTGAAGGGAAAATACAATCAAAGACCAAAGAAAATTAAAAAATGCAAATAGTTACAAAATGTCATGTCAATGTCTTTATTTATATTTTTATAATGGTATAGATCTACTGTCTTCTGAGAAATTTTTGTAGTATATTTCATTTATTTTTAAGGGAACTACAATATATTAATTTGATAGTATGCAAGAAAATGAAGAAGAACTTACCCCACTTTCTCTTATTTAAATTTTTGTTTATAAGTATTATTTTCAAAAAATTACTTTTTTTTATAAAAGGGGTAGGTATTTTTAGAATGGCAAGATAGCCGTTTCAGCGGGTTTGCCCAGGGCGGCGAAAACCGTAGGGACGGTTCTGGAACAAAGTATTAACAATACTGTTAATTTGACATTAACATCAATGAACATCCGTTGACATGTAACGTGACATTTATTTCAAATCTTGTTCTAACTGGCACTCTTGATTTTAAAAGGATAAGTTAGGTACTATGGAAACTTTCAATATACGGAGTAACCCGAATTTAGTGCGCCGGCGCCGTTAGTATTAAGGGCAGTAAAACGTAAAATAAAGTAAAATTAATACAAGGTTTTGAATGTTCATCAATCAATATTTTTTAAGAAATCATGGTCCTTAGGATTAGACTGTGTCAAATTGGAATTACTATCCGACGTTCCGCCTTCGATTGCACGAGGCATCTGCAATGATCTTTATTCCACGAGATCTGAACACTGAATGAGCTCGAATTTTTTTTTTTTTTGTGTCGATGGGGAATGCTTTTACGCACGACTCCATCCCGGTTGTGATGGAGACAGTGTGGGACTCGCATTACTGCCAGGTTGTTACACTTGACAGATTGCCGTACCCACTAAACCCCACCGGGCCCCCATCAGATGGACTCGAAAAGATTCAGGCGGGCTTTTATACCCGACTTGTGCTCGCCCAACCGACCCTGTGTTAAGATCGGTTTCCACGTGTGATGTAGACCGTAACCCGTATCTCTATTGAAATTTTTTGTATGTTTAAATATTTCAATAGATTCTCTAACTTTTCGTTTGTAAAAACCTGGAACCGATGCTAGAACCTTGGTTCCCTTTACATTTATTCAGCTACAGCAAATTGAACAATTTGTTTCTTTTTAATACATCGTTCATGTTCCTTAAGTCTAGTTGATATTGAGCGTCCTGTTTCTCCCACATACACTTCTCCACAGGAGCAAGGAATTTTATATACTCCTTCTGTTTGGAAAGGTACGAGGTCTTTCAGGGATAGCAAGCATTGTCCAATCTTTTTATGTATATTGAAGATTGTACGTATGTTGGACCGCCGAAGTAATCATCCTATTTTGTCTGTAGTGCCATGTATGTAGGGAAGAACAACACTACCTAAAGGTGGCTCTTTGTCATTCTCCTTTGGCGGAGTTGGTTCAGTGTATCTTCAGTGCAATAGCCATTCCCTCTGAGAGCTTCGGTCAGTTTCGATGTTTCCGATGTTAAAGAATCTTGATCAGAAATTGAAATAGCTCTGAATACTAGTGAGTTAATAACCGATTTCTTTTGTGCTGGATGGTGATGAGAATTTGCATTTAAGTATCTATTTGTATGCGTCGGTTTTCTATACACAGCATGTCCTAATGTCCCATTTTCCTTCCTTTGACACGGTCTAATCCCAAGAACCATGGTTTCTTAATTGACCAAAGCCGTGAAAGCTTCCGTTCTATGTAAATCAATATTTTTGTTTGACGCATCCCAGAGTATTTGTTCTCATTTTTGACATGAATCATTATAGTGAACAAAAAACTGATTTTATTGTTGATTTAAGTCCCTAAATAAACCATTGTACATTTTTTCAGAGCGAGTTCTTTATTTCTTGAGGAGAGGGATAGAAGTTAGCAAAGACTGACTTGATTATTGCACTTTATAAAATAGAGCAAATTGGTGTAGAAACAGAAAATTAAAATTTGTCGAAAAAAATTGTTTTTTTCGAAAACCATAGTAGATATTGGCAAAATCTCAAAAGCGTTCCGAGGCATGGTCAGTCATGAGTTTTTGTTTTGCGACCGGTCAAAATTTAAGAAGTTGTTAACAATGTTTTAAAAGACAATGAAAAAACCTTTCGAAATCTTACCTGCTTTTTGAAATCCGTTCAGTATTTTAGGTATCTAAGTTGACTACAAATTCACTTGTAACGATAATAATGTAGAGCACTTTACTTACCATTAAGAGACGAAATCCAACAAATGTAGCAAATGGACAGTGTAGTAGTCATTCGTGTTGTTGACGACACTACGGGCGAAATACCTGAAACAAACTTAAGTCAGTTGGGTTTCAAACCAGAATCACACTTACCTCTCCAAAAGTCCGTCCTGCTAGACACCTGTAGAATAGTGCGAAGGGTAATTGGCGACAACAACAAGAATTTTTAAAGTCTATCAAACAGGCCATCTGTATATTATTTTTTATATTTATTAGGAAGAATGTGGGCTTTCTAAAAATGTATACATTTATGCAGTTATTTTGAAAAACAAGCTCGAAATTGGAGATTTTCTAAAATTTTCTTGTGTGTTCAATTTGTAGGTAATATAGGCTATGGCTAAAATGTATTAAAAACAAAAATTCATGTAACTAATTATTATACTAGAGATGAAATACTTTCAACCTTGATTCAAAAGATCTTTTGTATTCTCATTGTTACTGCATTTTAACTTAATTTTGACAAAATTATTGAATTTTACTCAAAGCAAAACATCAATTACGTACCTATCTTACTTGAAATTTAAGAAGAAGCAAAGAATTATTAAAGGTGGTTATCAAAATGACGGCTATTTTCCCGTATGCAAAAACAACTTTTTTTATTGAAT
This sequence comes from Kuschelorhynchus macadamiae, assembly GCA_030620095.1. NCBI lineage: Eukaryota > Metazoa > Arthropoda > Insecta > Coleoptera > Curculionidae > Kuschelorhynchus > Kuschelorhynchus macadamiae. The sequence continues at coordinate 47,676 of JAUTXW010004551.1, read as the reverse complement.
GATATTTTCTTAAATACTAAGTTATTCAAATACTCTATCCATTTGCCAGGGAATAGAGTGCTATTACGCCTCTTATGTATACTCGTTATGAACTTGAATATAAGTGGGAAATAAAAAATATTGCAGCAAAATAAATCCGTACGACCTTGAAGATAAATCCTTTGTTTAACGTAATAACTGGATGAAGTAGTCCTCTATTTTTAAAATTGCCTGTCTTATTTCTAGAAATATGAGTAAGTTTAGAGATGTTATTCATGGCGGTGTAAAATTTTATAGGGATCTCATAAAATTCGTTTCAAAATTGCTTAAAAATTATTTTATAAATACCTGTTTCGAAAAAGTTGGAGTAATACTAATTTTGTTGAAGCATAGCTTCAGTCTTAAGGATATGGACTACCTAAGTTTGACAACAGGGTGGAAGGACTTAGCGCACCTTTCCAAATAAAAGAAAAATACATTGAAAACAATGACATAAGGCTATATTTAATTGACTCGTGAGCAAATTTCAGCGACAAATAAGCATTTTAATCTGCTGTTTCACTTATTTTGAAAAATGTCTGGCTAATTAAAACAAAACTGGGGATGGTAAGTAGTTTTTTGATAAAGTTATTTGCGTTTAAAACAATTGGAGGTTATATTTTAATTCTATAAATTCTTTCTTTATCCTAATAGTTGTGATTTATCTATTTTTTGTTTCAGATTATCAGCGTAAAAAAGCTGCAAAACATGTTTTAAAGATTTCCAGAATTACTTTCTCTGGAAATGATAATAAAATTATTAAGGAGGGAGAAAAGACATTGGAGTCTAATCAGGTAAAACGAATGCAGTTGTATGCAGATTGATTACACTGGCCGACAAGATTTTTCTAACACAGGTCAGCTCATTATTTTTTCAATGGAAATACCCTCCCAATAATAAATAAAATATTCGAAAAGCCCTAATACTTACAATTTTTTAATAGCCTAAATGTTACCTATTATAATGGCAGGTAAACAATTTTATTGTGCGGCGGCTAAAATAGGTCCATTTTACAACGGAAAAATTACCTATACTGGGTTGTTTACAACATTAGACATAAAATAAACGTTAAACATCACTCTTCTATTGAGTTTCGAATTGAGTATCTCTAAGCAAGTGTATGTGAAGACGAGAATGTCGAGTCAAACGCGCCGAAGTTGCAAAATTTCTCCCGACAAATTTTGTTATATTTGTGGAGAATTTCTGGTGAAATCACAAGCCAGGCCATTTTCCGAAAATGTAAAAAAACCTACTTTAAATATTTTGGTGTGTTAATTGGGGATCAAGATAAGCGGTGGGCTCCCCATGTGTGCTGTGTTATTTGTAGGGAATCTTTGGTGCAGTGGATGAAGGGAAAGAGAAAAAGTACGCTTTTTGCAGTTCCATTGGTATGGCGAGAACCCACCAGTCATTCTGACGATTGACAAAGACTGAAGTTTATTCCAAAAAGGGAAAGCACAATACAGAATATCCAAATCTGATATATATCCTCATAATGCAAATTTGCCAGTGCCGATTGCGCCTTTAAATTGGCAAGCTATTGATTTGGGAGATAATGGAGATAACGCATCATCAGGCAGCTCAGAAGAACAGTGCATTGATCTCACTTTTACCACAGGTCCCAGTTCCGGCGAGCCACATTTGATTGTTCAAAGTGAATTAAATGATTTAGTATGTGATTTAGGGTTATTCAAGCAACAGTCAGAACTTCTGGGTTCCTGTCTTAAGGAATAGAACCTATTGGCCAAAGAAACAAAAATTACGAATTTCAAAAAAAGAAATGCTATGTTTTCTGAATTTTACAGTATGGAAAATTCGTTGTGCGCGTGTACTGATATAGACAGTTTAATGCAGGAACTTGATATTGAACCTTCTCCCCGTGAGTGGCGCTTATTCATAGACTCACCTAAATATAGCTTAAAAGCTGTGTTATTGCATAATGGAAATTTAAAACCCTCTATACCAGTTGCCCATTCAGTTGCAATGCAAGAAAATATGCGCACGATTTTGAATAAAATAAAATACAGTAGGTATAAATGGCAGATATGTGGGGACTTAAAAGTTATAGCGATTTTAGTGGGACTTCAGGGGGATTTACAAAATATTGCTGTTTTCTTTGTTTATGGAACAGTCGTGCAATAAATCAGCATTATGTAACAAAAATTTGGCCAGAAAGAAGCGAATTTCAACCGGGATCTCAAAATGTTAAATTTATACCTCTTGTTGATCCCAAAAATGTCCTTTTGCCTCCTCTTCACATCAAACTTGGGCTGATGAAAAATTTTGTGAAGGCTTTGAATAAAGATGGTGATGGATTTAAATACCTAAGACAAGTCTTTCCCCAGTTAAGCGATGCCAAATTAAAAGAAGGCATTTTTATTTGGCCACAAATCAGAAAATTGCTGGACGATTTCAATTTTACGGAAAAGCTTACCAGGCAGGAACTCAGAGCATGAAATTCATTTGTTAATGTAGTAAGAGGATTTTTGGCAACAATATGGATGAAAATTATGAACAATTAGTTAATGAACTCTTAGATGCCTATAAAGCGATTGGTGCCAGAATGTCATTAAAAATTCACTTCCTATATTCCCATCTGTCATTTTTTTCTAAAAATTTGGGAGCTGTTAGTGACGAGCAAGGTAAAAGGTTTCACCAAGATATTAGAACAATGAAAATTCGGTACCAAGGACGATGGGATCCAGCCATGATAGGTGATTACTGTTGGTTTTTGAAAATTTGCTTTTCTCTTAGATGTATGATATGTTTAATAGGCGAAAACTGTAAACATAGTCAATGAACAGGGTTAAGAATTTTCTGAAATCATTTTTTCTGTAGATATTAAGTATCGTAACATTCGATATGGTTCTACAACTCTAACAAGAAAACCCTACGTGCTACAACTTTCTATTTGTCATTTTCGTATTTGGATAGGTCCATTCTATTAGATTATTCTATTCTGACTTGTGTTGCAACAAAAAAAATGTTTTTTGTCGGCCAGTGTTATTAGAGGAGAAATACATGCAGGCATGGAGGATAAATAAATGTTGAAGTATGTAGAATTTTGTCATCTAATTTAATGTTTTGTAAATAAATACTTCTCATAGATCAATTTATGTTGGAGTCTAGAAATATTGCATTGGCAACATCTGTCTGTCCTAGAGGGATAAAATGTCATCATGTTGATTCGCTGGCCCTTTTTGGTAACTACAACGAATTGCTGACTGATAAAGAGTATTCGTAGAAGAAATGTATCTGCCGAAACTATATATCACTATCAAGAAACTTTAGAGGTAAAGGGGAAAACCTCCAGAAAAACAGAAGTTAATGGTTGAAATAGGAAACAAGTGTTATTATATATTTCTACTAAATATACCTATTGTTTATTTTTACTATACCTTTTTTTATATTTGTATGAATTGAGTTTTTTTGTTTTATTTGTATAAATTGAGTAACGTAAATGAATTAAATTTTTGCACCGCTTAATAAAAAATACTAACGGAGTTCAAGAATAGTTGTAGCTCTTGTTGGCCTAAATTTGTTTTATAGGCGGTACTTTTTTTACCATACCGGTTTTTACCATGCCTTATTTTTTGTTTTATTTCTAAAAATCGAGCAATTTAAATGTCTCCAATTATTAATGGTGCTCGAGAATACTGTAGCGCTTAAATTTGTTTTATATGCAGTGCTTTATCGCAACGCATGGTTTTACTGAATATTTTATACCTTACAATACCAGTTTTCTTTTAACAGTTTTTAATTGATGAGCTATCAGAACCAACTTCCTTTAAAAATATTTGTAATATTAAATGTCGAAATCATACAAATAAAATACTTAAAATTATTTTTCTGTTGTGACTGGCGGAAATACAGAGAGTTAGATGTCTAAAAGTTAAATAAGCTTCTGAGGTTGGAACAAAGTAAATTTATTCATAAAATTCACAAAATGGCGGATCAAAAAATTGACAATGCTGAAGCAAGATGGCGGTCTAGAGAAACATAAAAAAATTATTACTGAAAAAACTAATTATCTAATTTCCTCAGATTTTGCCCAAAATTCAATTGTTATATAGGCATGAACGCAGTTTAGTATGAATATAATATAGCAAAACAAAATGGCGGTCTAATAAAATATTTAAAAAAATCGGCCTAAAGAAACTACTTATAAGATTCATTTCAAATGTTGTGCAAGCATTAAGTGTGATATAAAGATAAACTGGTGAAATTGTGGTACAAATTCAAGACGGCGGAACAAAATGGCGGCTAGATATTTTTTTTCAATCAACGCAAAAAAAGTCTTATTCAACTGATAATAATTAAATGTGATATAGATATAGGGATAAACTAGTACGAATTCAAAATGACATAACAAAAATGGTAGTGTGTGTCAATTTAAAAATTACTTATTGATTTTATTTTAAATTGTTCCCAAAACTCATGTGGCATACGTAGAAACTGGAAAAATATTGATATGAATCCGATATAATGGAACAAAATAGCATTCAATGAAAATCTTTAAAAAGATAATATATGTCTATATATATATATATATATATATATATATATATATATATATATATATGTAAAGTAGATAAATATTAACGCGGCAACAACTAGTAGATAGTAGAAAATGGATTTTTTGGGATAACCGCTAAAGCAATTGAATTTGGCTAACTGTAGACACGTGTTTCCGACTTAAGATTCTTCTTCTGACTTCTAGTTGAAAGACGAGTACAACTAGCGCCAAAATGAATACACAAAACAACATCAGAGTCATCAACAGGAGCAAAACCGACATTTGTTATTACTAAGAGAACATCAGAAATCTTCGCCGGACTTTACACTCTATTTACCACGGAGTAGCATAGAAAAGAGTAGTAAATCAAAATTAGGAGAATATTAACGCGGCAAGAACTAGTAGATAGTAGATGGATTTTTTGGGATGACCGCTAAGGCAATGGAATATATATATATATATATATATATATATATATATATATATATATATATATATATATATATTTTTTTTTTTTTTTTTTCAAAAAAATGATTCACATAAAAAAAATGCAAAATCAAACAATGGGATTTGACGTTTCGCCTATCATAGTAGGCTATCTCAAAAATTGCTCATTCCTTTTTTTTTGTGGTATACTTATATGGCTTTCCTTACCTATCTACAATTAATTTAAAAAACATTTAGTGGTCTAATTATAAAATGACATTTACAATTTTTCAAAAACTGATTTAAAATTTTATACTATTGACAATAATTATCACAAAATTAATAAACTAAGGTTACATACCTCGAAAAATACATGTTGATTATATATATATATTTGAATGATAGGTAGCAAGTTAGTGGTTTGCCAGGCAACTCATGACACAGTTTTAGGTAAAAAGGTGTTCTTATCGTAGTACGTTTTTTTTTGAGGAATTTAAAGATAATTTTTTGCAATTTTTTAATTTAAACCTTAGAGTAGAATCAGACATTCACAAAGATATACTACATTTTAAAAATAATTGCTTAGACTAAGTTAAAACTATACTAAAATATCAAATTGTGGTATATTTGACTTAAATTTTTTGTCTTGTTTGTCATTTACTGCATTTTTTTCTTTTTTTGTGTGAATCATTTCTCTGATAATTAATTTCTGATACAGGTTATCTTCATCAATGATTTTGGTTTCAGAAAAATTAAATTCGTGTTTTGTGCTTTTTTCATGTTTGTGTAATGCAGTGGATGCATTCTTTGTATACTTATGCCCTTTTATTCTATTTTCTAAAAGTTGGATTGTCATACCAATATATTTCATAGGGCAGTTTAAACAAGGAATTTCATATACGAGATTGGATTTTTTATTTTTGGGAATTTTAGTTTTTAATTTTGTAAATAGGGAGCCTCTATCAGGTTCTGGGCTTTATGACACACAATTATGTTATATTTTTCTAAGATATGTTTTAATTTTTCAGATAATTGAGATGTGTATGGCATTGCAATATATTTTTTTGTGTATTATCTTGTCTTACGTTTTTGTTATGATTGTTATAATATATGTACGTCCTTTGTTTTTTTTATTACTTTTTTTAAGAGATATGTGGATGATTGTTTAGCATCAGTTCCAGAATATAAAATAGAAGAACTACTTTTCGCATTCAATAATTTCCATCCGAAACTTCAGTTCACTCTTGAAGTTGAATCAGAAAACAAAATAAATTTTCTCTACCTTACTATAATAAGACAAAAAGAAAATAATTTAAAAACTAAATGGTTTAAAAAAGAAACTTGGTCTGGACGATATCCTAATTTCAATTCCCACCATCCATACAAACAAAAAAGAAGTGTTGTGATTGGACTAATTGACCGTGCCATATCTTTAACGTCACCAGAAGCCATAGAAATTGAAAAACAAGGTGATTTGAATAAAAGGGACGAATCATTAAAACTACCAACAGTATGGAAGACAATAATCGACAAATCTAAAACCGCAAAAACTCAAACGCAATTAGCGCAACAACAACAGCACCATCAGTAGAACATAAATAACGACCAACGCCTGCGCAGATATAACCTTCGGCCCCGAGTGGGGGTATAAAAAGAAGCGTCGCACACCCGGATTGAAAACACATTATATATATATATATATATATATATATATATATATATATATATATATATATATATATATATATATATATATATATATATATATATATATATATATATATATATATATATATATATATATATATATATATATATATTCGCAAATATTTTTCTTGAACCTTCAAATATATATTGTAATTAGGTACTTCTTTTCTTGGGATGTGTGTTCATAAAATTAAAACGATTTTTTAATTATTTGTCATATTTAATTTTATTTGACGTTTCGACAGGTAGTTCCATGTCTTTTTCAAAAATGTTTTTATTTTATTTTTCCATGAGACGTAAATCAAAAGGTCAATAACACCAATTAACATTTAAGTAAAATAAAATACACATAGCACATTGTCATTTTGTCAAACAAATACAAACACAGAACATCTATTGCAGACTCTATATATATATATATATATATATATATATATATATATATATATATATATATGTGTGTGTATGTGTGCGTGTGTTACTAATTAGATTGGGTCACACTTCACCATTCCTAATAAAAGGAAAGACTCTTAACGAAGGAAGTTCCGAGTAACAATTTTTATTTAGTATTGAAGGCAAGGTACCTTGTTCAAAAAATTATAACAAAAAATCGGCAACATCAATTTAATCTTTTGATACAGTATCAATAAGCGTTCTTACTTGTATAGCATTTAATGAGAAAAAAGGAAGCAAAGATTTATGCAGGATTAATACAAACAACTCGACAGACAAATATCATAAAATCAAAATAAAAATAAAATCACATAAAATAAAAAAAAACGATGATTTTGCCTTTTATACGTCAAATAAAATAAGAACAACTCTGATCAATAACATGTTCTTTTAAAAGTGTGCTTCATGGCAGTTTCACTAATCAAACAGGCTACTGTCATCAGTGTCCGTGTAACTTCTTGCGCAGTTCAATTTTCAGATAAAATGAAAACAGAACATGGAATTTGTTCTTCTTCATCTTATTTGCCTGTATAAATGGTCTAATGGTATTCGCGTGTTATTCTCGAATTGAAAAAGGGGTATCGGGGTCATTAAAAAAGTGCAAAAGTGCAGATGCCTACGAGCCTCCATTTTCAGCCAATTGATATCTCCATATAGATCATAGACAAAACGAAGACAAGAATTTTGGACTTTCTGTACTCGAGACCGACTCTCCTGGTCCAAACAAAACCCGTAAACCCAGTGGCGGCTCGTGGTCAACTTTTCAGGGGGTCAATACAAATAGACCACAAAGAGTCATCTGAAAAAATCAGACCCACGAAACAATAAAATGCCTTTGTTACTTGGCATCCTCATGTCCAGGCACATAAATCGTATATATTTCTACGAAAATAACGATTTACTTCTTTGTTTTTGTCTTTATCTGTTTGCCGAATTTGAAATGTCGGCAAAGATCGACTACTGGTCTTAAATTCGAGTCGTTCAGCTCGCCAATATAATTGAAAACGGATTATAAAGTCTTAATATTTTAAAACACTGTGGCTACCTTTCTTTAAAACATTAATTTAAAACACAAAATCAATAAACAAAATTTAAAATCTTCAAAATAAAATGTATAAAAATACGTAATTTTATCCACAACCTATCACACGATCCACATTAAACACATCAACGGACAAAAATATTTCTTGGGCGCGGCTGTTGACCCAAACTTTGCCAACGTAAGCCGTATCTTACCTATGCGCCGCTATGCGAATTTGATCGGGAATACTCGGGAAAAACTCGCCTCCGTTTATAACCACGAGGTCAACGCGCGCAGCCAGCCGTGATCGATTCGAAATGAAACGAAACCTTTACGGAGATCGCGGTGCGAGGCATGCATAGTGTGTTGCGGAATCAAGAGAACGGTCAACGAGTTCATACGCTTAGAATAAGAGAGGGAATTTCCAAATTTAAAAAATATAAACTATGTATTATTTTATTTATTTGTTTCTGTTTGGAAATATTTATTGGGTGGTCATTAACCATTTGAACTAATGGAGGAGCCGCCACACCACACCAAAACACAATAATTAAAATTCGGTAACACTAAAGACTCACACAATTTTTTTCTCAAATTTCGATTTAATAATATAATATTTTCAAAAACATGAAGGCTTTTTAAAAGATTTTTTTATGTTCTTTAAATCTAAGTTGAGTGTCCAACAAAATGCTTTCATTTTTTGCACATTCGAGAAAACGAAGAACTTCACCATTAACTGATATATTGAGAATACTTTTGAGAAAAATCAGTCTTCATTTTATTTCCAAACATCAAGAAGCATGACTTTGAAGGATTCAGGTGCAAATTGTGTCATCGGCAAATGCTTTAACTTTTTTAGTGTGTGTGTGTGAGTGATGAAAGAATAAGACATATAAATCAGAAAAAGTAAGAGACCCTTGCGGTACTCCCGACAGTACTTCAAATGGGTTAGAGTATCTTTACCTGGAAAATATAGATGGAAATCTGTTGGTCAGGTACGATTTTATGAGTTAGTAAGACTCTTTACTAAAACAACAATCTTTCAGTGCAGAAACTAAAAGTTTATGATTAACTGTATCGAATGCCTTTGAAAAGTCTAGAAGTCCTAAAACACTAATCATTTTCTTATCACATGTCCGCACAACATCATCCAGTACACTTACCAAACCTACTGTAAGTACCAACGTTCATTCTGAATCCGTATTCTATAGGAGGAATTATGTTATTAATAGTAAAATAGCTACACATTTGGGCAAAAAGAATTTTCTCAAACATTTTAGACAGAGCCGGAAAAATGCTTATTAAACGGAAAGCATTCATATTTTTTAGATTGCTAACTTTTGGTAAGGGTTTACCAATTGATATTTTCTACTTAACAGGAAAATAATTTGACTCTAAGCAACAATTAATGATATAAGTTACGTATTTATCAATATACGGGCAAAAATATTTCAATATAAGCGGTGATATTTCATCCACTCCTGTCGCGTTAGTGCTAATACTGTTCAAAGCTTTATTGATGTCGGGTATTTCCGTTAGGTTAAATGAAAATTGCAGGTTGTCATTAAAAATATTACTTTTGTTAAAATTATTTTTTTCAGAACATTTTGAAATATTACGAAGGAAATCTGAGAAAAACTATTTATATCGTTAGGGTCAGGTAACTATATTTAAATTAAGAATTGCGGACCAAGTTTTATGTGAATTATTTTCTCGACACAAACAATCTAAGTATACTCTTTTCTATTCTTTTGCAGAAAGTTTCTTAAATATTTATAATTAGCCCAATCCTCGTTAAGCTTGGATCTTTTATACTTTTTTAAGTCATTATCTATGTGTCTCATAAAAACCTTTATGTTGGTTGTTATGCAAGGAGCTTTAGGCTTTGTTATTCGAGATTCTCGTATTGTAGCATGTTGTTTAAAAAATACAAGTACCAAATCATTTAAAATATTTATTTTGTTATGTAAGTATACAGCGTGTTCAAACATTGATTGGATTTAAAAGTTTTTAAATTTCTATACCGAATAATTCTTGGTGTGATTGGAACTTTTATTAAATTGAGAATAGGAAACGGCTGTTCAGTGTTGCCAGAAAAAAATTTTAAAAATCACCAAATGTCAGACCGAAAAATCACCAGAAATCACCAGTTTTTTATTAGCAACTAATAAAGTTAACGTATTCAATTGGTAGAAAAGTGGAACATGTATTTGCATGCTCATTCGTTGCAATATGAAAGTAGGATGCCAATACATTCAGTTTGCACTTTTTGTACCAATGGAATGTACTATAAAATAAAATTGCTTTTCCAAAACTTTTGAATTTGAAAGGGGAAAGGTAGATACGAGAATTTGGTAGCACGCACTGGAGGCTCAGAAACATATTATATATATATATATATATATATATATATATATATATATATATATATATATATATATATATATATATATATATATATATATATATATATATATATATATATATATATATATATATATATATATATATATATATATATATATATATATATATATATATATATATATATATATATATATATATATATATATATATATTCTTTGGCTTAATAGTTTAAACAGGAACAGATATCACAAAAGTAAAAAATCTCATCAAAATTAATATAGAAAATATGAATAAATGAATGTATCAATAGCATCAGTCTTTTGTATTATATATATCAACTTTTAATCTATCGATAAGACTCTCTTTAACATGAAAATTGAAACAGTTATTATCTAAAATTAGTCGTATATTTTATGTAAAATGCCTGTTAAAGCTGTAGATTTAAGCATATTTTGAACTTTATTTTTATTAATATTTATTTGACTAAATATTCTTAGCACTGCTTCACTACTATGAGGCAGACATAAAATGTTCTGCACAAATTTATTTAAATTTGGATAAAAAGGTGTATCATCCCCTTTCTTAGACATAAAAACTTTTGTAGAAAACTTCAAAATATCAATATTTTCAAATTCCATTAAAATGTTAGTATTTCGTAAGAGCCTATATTCTGTATCAAGTTCATTTATATCTTCTACAAATGAGGGAAAATATGCCGGTGTGACCCCAATCGAATCATTTTTTTTAATATTGTCTGGCTGTAAAATCGAAAGATGTTTTAGGCCATGTACAGGGTGTCCGGATTTGGTTGCAAAAGCAGGGTATCTCGCTTATTTTTAAAGATAGAACCTTGCGGTTTTCACGAACCTTAGCTAATTTTTTGTGAAACTCATGAAGCCGTAAACAAAATTTTCATAGCCTTCTTATTTTATGAGATACAGGGCGAAATAGAAAATTTTGCATTTTGGGACCCCCCTCGTATCTCGGTTATCCTTTAACTTCACGCAAAGGGAAACATTGCTGCTTATGCAGTTTTTTACGCTGGATTCAGTAGCGTAGTTATATTTTTCATTTGAGTTGTTATTTTTTAGATATGACCCAAAGTTGTGTTTTTTTAAATGGGACACCTTGTATATTTGTCCAGAAATTGATTTGTCCTTTTAAAAGTTTCTCAAAAATATATAATAGTATGGCTCTATTTTAATAAACAACAACAAAAATCCTAATTTTTATAATTATCTTCCCAAATTTTGAAGTAGGCCATGCAAAACAATGCTGCCTATTATTTAAAGTCGTTAACAACATCTACATCCTAACAATAAATAAAAATAAATATGTAATTTAATCTATTTATCAAAATATGTATTGATAATTTCGCACCAAAAAAGTACCACCTACCTAGATTTATGTAACGCAAGAAGAAAACAGTAATAAATTATTATGTAACAAGCCTTTCAGCAAAAATCAACTGTCGTATAAGAACTACAGTAACCAAGGAAATCAAAAGAACTGTTCAAACTGATTTCCATTTTGTTCTATGCATGCTGCGCACAATTTTCGTATTCGTTTTAGGGAATTAAGCAAAATAACGGGATGATTTTGTAAATAGCGAAAATTTTCTCTTATTGCATTTCTTAAATCTTGGACATTATCATAGTGGTCTTTGTAAATTCTATTTTCCAGATATCCCCATAGAAAGAAATCTAAAATCGACAAATCTGAGGACCTAGGGGGCCATCTTATAGGTCCATTTGTTCCGATCCATTGATTAGTAAAATTATTGTCCAGAAATAATCTCGTCATTCCAGAATTGTGTGCAGGAGCACCGTCTTGTAAATAAATTTCGTTAATTTGCGCTAGAGGAACATCGTCAAGTAATTCAGATATAGCTGCCTCTAAAATTTCTAAATAGCGATTGGCTGTTAGATTTCCCTCAAATATATAAAATTTTATATGTGTTCCTAATATGAAGCAGGACACATTTAGACCAAACCTGCCCTGCTGTCTTCTGGAAAAATATTTGGTGTTGATTTTCCTGGGACCAGAATCTACTACTAATCTACTACTACTACTACTACTACTACTATTACTACTAATCTACTTGTGCTTTTTTAGAATTTCTTGAACTCTAGTTTTTGGAATCCCTATGCTCTTTTCACTGGCCTTACAAGAGTTTGTAGGGTAAGCTTCTGCATTAGCCAAAACCGTAATTTCCTCAGCCTCCCGATTTTCTTTATTATATGTTTTCGTACGAGGTTTGATAAATGATCCGTGATTAAGTAAATTTTTTTTTATCCGATAAGAAGTGGATATATTAGGTTGCCTCCTTTCTGGATATCTAAATAAAAATTAAGCAATAGTATTTCAACATACCTAAAAATTAACTATTTACCTGTTAAAATACATCTCAGAAGCCGTTTCAACATTTTCATTACTTAATATAAAACAAGCTAACATATCGTACTTTTCATAATGTTCGAAAGTTTGGTTTTCTTCCATAATAATACAAATATATTTTTACACAATAAATAAATACAAAAAACTAGCGCTATATTTTATATATGCGTACAAAATTGGGAAATGTCATTTGCTTCCAAGAAAACAAAAGAAAACGGCATCGTTTTGCATGGCCTACTGCAAAATTTGGGATGATAATTATAGAAATTAGGATTTTTGTTGTTGTTTATTAAAATAGACTACTATTATATATTTTTGAGAAGCTTTTAATAGAACAAATCAATTTCTGGACAAATATACAGGGTGTCCCATTTAAAAAAACACAACTTTGGGTCATATCTAAAAAATAACAACTCAAATGAAAAATATGACTACGCCACTGGATCCAGCGTAAAAAACTGCATAAGCAGCAATGTTTCCCTTTGCGTGAAGTTAAAGGATAACCGAGATACGAGGGGGGTCCCAAAAGGCAAAATTTTCTATTTCGCCCTGTATCTCATAAACGAAAAAGGCTATGAAAATTTTGTTTACGGCTTCATGAGTTTCACAAAAAATTAGCTCAGGTTCGTGAAAACCGTAAGGTTCTATCTTTAAAAATATGCGAGATACCCTGCTTTTGCAACCAAATCCGGACACCCTGTACAAAAGCTTCTCTTTCTTGTTTCCAATCTTTTCAATATCTGTTTTATTAATATACTCTGGCTTTTTAGACATTTAAGTGCAGCTATCATTCTTGTACACAGTCAATAAATCTAGGGTTTTTCTGATTCAGACCGATATTACCACCCTTGAAAATCGGAAGATCTTTGAGTCACAAAAGTCTGTGTAGCGATCCAAATTTTACATAAGCAGTGTTGCCACAGTAAAAATTGGTTCGAAACACAGACTTTAATCTTTGAATTCCACGATATATAAATGTTGCTGCATTTTGTTTTTAAAATCACCAGATTTTCCTTATATTACTAAAGTTTTTCACCAAATCACAAGATGAACCAAAATTTACCAGCTCTGGCAACGCTGAGCTATATGCACGTAGAGGTAAAATGGGAATGTAGACACTTTTGTATTTCGTGCAATTTTTTTTATTAAATTAAAAACGTAGTAGAGCGCTTTCGGCTTTCGCCATCATCGCTACCGGAAAGCAAACAGGTTGTTGCAAATTTTCATAATTTTCATTAACTAGATACCTCAGCTCCTTTAGCAATCTGTTTTTTGTCTTCACTACCCAATTATACAAATAATTTATCTAACTTTCTCTTTAATATTCCTTTGAATTTTATTTTGTTTTCTTTTCCCATAAAATATTTAATTTGTAAAATATTATTGATGATGGCGAAAGCCGAAAGCGCTCTGCTACGTTTTTAATTTAATAAAAAATTGCACGAAATACAAAGGTGTCTACATTCCCATTTTATTAAATTGGCATCAAAATAAACGAGTCCATGATCTGGCATGTGATAAGTCGGAATAACTCCAAATCTATTTATCAAAGATCTATTTGTTACAAAAATTGGGTCAAGTAGGGTAATTGACGTTCCCGTTATTCGTGTTGGGGCGTTGATAATCTGCACAAGGTTATAGTTTTCAAAAAGATGAGATAAAGAATTATCAATTTTAAGCTGATCAATGTTAAAATCGCCCCAGTAAAATATTTCATCCACGGTAGGATAAAGACAAGTGAACATTAAACTGTTAAAATGTAACTTTGGTGGTCTATAAAAAACCATAAATGCATATGTTTTATTTTGAATTTTGAGTTTAAATATTAAATATTCGAGTTGCAGGTTTACATAGAAATCAAATGAATTTAATTCAATTCGATTTTTACGGAGAAAAAAACGATAATTAGGAATTTCAAATAATTATGTATTATCACAATCAGAAAGCCATGTCTCAGTAAGCAAAATTAAATTTCTTAATTCATTAAACCTAGTAAACAATGACCGTTCATTCAAATGTCCCACCTTCATTATTAGATAGGCATAGGATTATTTTGTTTATATCTCCTTAAGCAAAGTGTTGATAAGGTCACCGGAAGTGCAAGTATCACTAACAAAAAGAAGAACAGGATGTCTCGTTTTCGTTGTTTTTATGTGGTATCTCTCTTATTAGCGAAGATAGAGGGTTGCGGTTTTCGCGACATGCTGCTACTTTTTTGTAAAACGAAAGATGTTCAAAACAAAATTTTCATAGCCCCCTTCTTTTTTAAGATACAATGTGAAATTGAAAATATTGCATTTTTGGGTTGTTGTTTAACATATCGCAAAGCTAAAAACTGGCTCTGATACAGTTTTTCACGTAGAATCCAGTGGCGTAGTCAGATTTTTTATGTGAGCTGTCGTTTTTGAGATATAACACAAATTTATAATTTTTTAAATGGGACACCCCGTATATTTTTATTTTATATTATTCAGTTCACAACCAGCATCTTGAAAATATATAATAGTATATACTTTTCTATTCGAATCTCCCAGTAATTTGCAATTTTTTAGAGATAGACTCAGTTTTTGGTAGCAGGCTGGGATTGCCTAAACAAAACAAAAGAAAATTGTTGCCATGTTAAATTAACTACTTGTCAAAAACCTCTGGTTCGTTTTGAAGTTAGATTAGATAACCGCAACAATTATTTTAAATTTTATAATAAAAAATGGCTAGAAACCAAACGTTTTCTAACGAAGAAAAATACGACACGTTGCTCCGCTTTGCACAATCTAACGAAGATGTTAGCGAGGCTTCGGAACTATATTTATTAAGGTATTCGTCGTATTTTATAATAAATACATTTTTATGAAGCTGTTGCCGTTTTAAACATAGGTGTCCAGAACGAAGACAACCCTGTGATATTATATTTCTTAGGATGAGAAAAAGCCGGGTACAAGAATTTTTAAGAAAACAAGGTTATAAACCATTTAAATTCAGATTGGTGCAACACTAACATCCGGGCGACGTGCAGCGTCGTATGATTTTCTGTAACTGGTATCTAGAAAAATGCGATAATAACCCTGACTTTTATAGCAAAGTAATAAGGTCCGATGAGGCATATATAAGTAGCGCCGGAGGATTAAATAGGCATAATTCTAGATACTGGTCGCAAGAAAAGCCGCATCAGATATTTCCTGGAGAACGACAGGGTAGGTTTGTGTTTAACATTTCTTGTTTCATATTGGGTTCAAAAATAATGTATCGTATATACCAGAGGAGCTTAAATACAAATCTGTATTTCCAAATACTGGAACTTATTGTACCGGAATTACTCGATGATCTTCCTTCGGCCTATTTAAGCCATATGTATTTTCAGCAGGACAGAGCACCTGCTCATAATTCCGGTAGAATAAGGCAGTATTTGGAAAATGGATAGGGCCCAATGGTCCTGTAAAATGACCGGCGAGATCGTTAGATCTCTCGGTTTTGGATAACTTCCTGTGGGGAACTTTAGAAAACAAAATATATAGAACAAGACATGATACTTTTAAATGTGTTCAGATTATTTGTTGCGTTTAGATTGACAAACAAAAATTTGTTTTGGTTTTTTCGCAACTGAATAAAAATATTTAACTTTAAATTAATTGACGCAAATATTTAATAAAATTACATACCTCAACATGTAGACTAGTCTGTCTACGGAATGTTTCGATACATAATATAAACAATATTATTTAAGCAAGTATAAGAAATTATGTCATTTACCTTAAGTTTTTATAGACACGTAGTAGTTGTACAAATACTTTCATCGGGTCCGGTAAACTATCCTGACAGACGATTTTTGCATTTTTTATTTTTTTCCCAGAAAGTACCCATTTGTAATATTACGTTTCAAAAATAAAAATTGCGGGATATGCAAAAGTTTTCCTAAAAAAAATTAATTAAAAGTCACACTCGGTCACAATTTGACAGCCTTAAAACGAAAAATTTAGAAATGTTGCCAGATTTTAGATTTACCAATTTCTTAGAGGAAATGAAATGACCAATTGACAATTATTTGGACAACAGAATTATAATTATTTATTGTTGTTATTATAGTTTTAATGAAGGTTTTATTGACGAACCTGGGCTAACCGTTAGCGGTACAAATCCACCTAACAATATAGTTTTTGTTGCAGAAACATCCCGCTTTCAATATAGACTCGGAATTCTTTTATTATGAATATGGCAACGTCGCACATCAAATTAAAAACAAACATGGCGATGGGAACAGTCGGAAAGATGTTTGAAATCAAAATTACCTTTGATTTGTATAATAATTACATCTTAAAGTAAATTTTGAGTGCTGATGAGAGTTTTCCACAGAAAGAAACAAAAATAAACGAGATTTAAGAGTGTCGACATAGTTTACCGAAACCACTTTCATCCTATCGGGACTCATCAGTGCGCCGATCGTATGAGAGAAACATTAAATAATAGAAAATAATTGATTTCAAAATTTTAAAATGTGTCAGTTTGTTTGACATGTAACCTAGATATGAAAAAAATTATAGTTTGCAGCAATCTATAATGTTATTTTTAAATGTGTTCAGATTATTTGTTGCGTTTAGATTGACAAACAAAAATCTTTTTTTTTATTAAATATTTGTTTCAATTAATTTAAAGTTAAATATTTTTATTCAGTTGCGAATAAGCCAAAAAAGATTTTTGTTTGTCACGACATGACACCTTAGTCGATTTAATAAACGCCACAAGAAGGGCATTCAATGAAATTTTTGGTTTTGTTGTTGTTAGTTGCTGTTCAGAGGTAGAATTATTAACATGTCCATTTTATTCAATTAATAATACTTTTCAAGATTGATGGATTCACGTGTTTAGCAGCGAAAAACAGGTTAATAATAATTCTTTTTATTATAAAACCGAGTTTTCAGTCCGATTTTGAACCTTTTTCAAGGCAACAGGCAAAAATTATAACAATGTAAAATAAATAATGTTATGATAGTTATTACAAATCTACTTACATTTTACATTATAATTATTGAATTATTAAATTGTTAAAATTTGAACATTTCTTGTAAAATAGTATAAAACAAGGATATACAAGGTAATAATTTATTATGGAATTTTTGAAAAAATTATTGTTTCTATAAATAAAATATATTTGAAAAATTCATTTATTCTGTAAGCCATCCCAGCCTACTACCAAAAACTGAGTCTGTCTCTAAAAAAATGCAAATTACTGGGCGAGTCGAAAAGAAAAGTATATACTATTATACCGGGTGTAAACGAGATCACTTTCGATCTGCCATTTCTTTATTTATTGGCTGATTATTTTGAAACTGGCCCGAGGTGTTAAACTACCAAAATGCCATTTTATGACGATTGCTTCAAATTTTTGTGACTTTCTTTTTTAAATGAGACACTCTATATATTTTTCAATTTTCGGATTTTTGGTAACGAAAAATAATTTATCACGATATTTAATTTTTAGTCTAGAGGGGCATGACCAACTCAGAATCATTCTAGTGAATGTGTGCATTGTTAGAAAAATACATTTTTATTTTTTTCACTACTTTCTTGCTTTTCAGAAATGTTTTAAGTCGGAAATATCAATTTTTGGTTAATAACTTAAGTTATGTCAAAAACGCATAGAATGACATAACACAATCATACATGTTGTTTGAGTTTTTTTGTAATTTATTTATTTTTGTCTCCAATAACTATAAAGAACATTGCTTAACATACACCCTCCTAAGTAAGTATGCCATTACAAAATAGATAAAAAAGAAATTTTGTTAATGTTTGTTTATGACCTAAACTACCCTAAAACTAGTGTTTAACCATGAAATATTTTTAACTAACCACCAATAAGATTTTCAAAATATCCTCCCTGAGCAGCTCTACATTGCCTAATACGGAACACATTTTCTTCTACAACATTTTGTAGCATTTGCAGAGTAATGCTTTGAAATGCTTCTCGTATTCTATGTTCCAATACTTCAAGTGTTGCTGTTGGTGTCTGGTATACACGATTTTTTATGTACCCCCATAAAAAAAAGTCCAGCGGAGTGAGGTCTGGCGACCTTGGTGGCCACTGGATCGCTCCATTTGTGGCTATACCTATATCGCTGTCCAAATCTTTGCTCCAAATAAGCAATCACAACTCGGACATTATGGAGTGGAGCCTCATCTTGTTGGAAGTAAATGTCCCGATTTAAAGCCAACGGAATGTCTTCTAAAAACCCCTCAATTTCGTTTTGCAAAAACTGTAAGTATCTCTCTCCTGTTAAAGGTCCTTGAAAGAAAATTGGCCCAATTATCCTGGTTCCCAATATCCCAGCCCAAACATTTACTCCGAATCTTTCTTGACAATTTCCAACATTTAATCTATGCTCATTTTGCATAGACCAATATCTTGTATTTTGTCGATTGAACATACCATTGTTTGTAAATCTTGACTCATCTGTGTATAATATATATAAAAATTATTTGGGCCATTATTTTTCAAAAACCAATTAGCGTATTGAAACCCTCTTTCGAAATCACCCTCGTACAAATACCGGTGTAGTTGATACTTGAAGGAGCAATACTTATACTTTTTTAATATTTTCCAAACTGATTGGTGACTAATGTTTAGTTCTTGAGCAATTTCTCTGGTTGAAGCTGTTGAATTTTGTTCCACAAAACCTAATACATTTATTTCTGTCTCCTCGTCAATAATAAATCTATTTCTTTGTTCATCAGGCACTTCTCTCATTTTTCTAAATAAATAATTAATGTACTGCCTTGACGGATGGCGATGTCGATCAGGATATTCCATTCGATACACACGTTCAGCTTCATAGGCACTTTTCCGCACTGACCGTATATTATTAAAATATCGACTTGCTCACTTCTACTGAATAACATTTTTATTTAAAAGTCACGAAAGAAAAATTACTAGGTATAAAACAAGCACAATAAAATTCGGATGTCAAATAATAGACTGTCAAAATAAAAAATGTTCTTTTTTCCATGGCCTGTTTGGTAGTTTTTTGTTTTGCATAGACCATTATCTTGTATCATGTCTTGTGTTTGGAGACAAAAATAAATAAATTAACAAAAAAACTCAAACAACATGTATGATTATGTTATGCCATTCTATGCGTTCTGAAAAACTCCATTTAACTGTGCTTAGGAAATGGGGTAGTTGTATTTGACATAATTAAGTTATTAACCAAAAATTGATTTCTCCGACTTAAAACATTTCTGAAAAGCAAGAAAGTAGCGAAAAAAATAAAAATGTATTTTTCTAACAATGTACACATTCACTAGAATGATAGAGTTGGTCATGGCCCTCTAGACTAAAAATTAAATATCGTGATTTTTCATTACCAAAATCGCAACAAAACTAGTA
Organism: Kuschelorhynchus macadamiae; assembly: GCA_030620095.1. Taxonomy (NCBI): domain Eukaryota; kingdom Metazoa; phylum Arthropoda; class Insecta; order Coleoptera; family Curculionidae; genus Kuschelorhynchus; species Kuschelorhynchus macadamiae. Next base: position 27,393 of record JAUTXW010004551.1, on the reverse strand, counting down.
CTATCGGACGTAAAATGATCCATAAATTCGAAATATTGAAAAATATATAGACCGTCTCATTTAAAATCGAAAGTTAGGGTCATTTCCGGTCAAACCGGAAGTCACAAAAATCTGAAGTAATCGTCATAAAATGGCATTTTAGTAGTTTAACAACTCGGGCCAGTTTTAAGATAATCAGCTAATAAATAAAGAAATGGCAGACCGAAAGTGATCTCGTTTACAACCGGTATATTTTCGAGAAGCTTATTGTGAACTGAATAATATAACATAAAAATATACGCGGTATCCCATTTAAAAAATTACAAGTTTGTGTTATATCTCAAAAACGACAGATCGCTTAAAAAATCTGACTACGCCACTAGATTTCACATGAAAAACTGTATTAGAGCCAGTTTTTACCTTTCGATAAGTTAAACAACAACCGAAATACAATATTTTCAATTTCACATTGTATCTTAAAAACGGAGGAGGCTATGAAAATTTCGTTTGGGTCATCTTTCGTTTCACAAAAAAGTAGCACCATGTCGCGAAAACTGCAACCCTCTGTCTTCGCTAATAAAAGAGCTACCCCATAAAAACAACGAAAACGGGACACCCTGTATAGTTAAAGAAAAAAAATTGCTTGATTGCATATAAATTACTCAAATATCAAATGAACAATATAATTAAAAAAAACAGACAAATGTAATTAAAAAAAATAAACATAATAGGAAAAACTATAAGAAAAGAGATTATACTGTCCATCCGCTCACATTAAGTATTAGGTTACACAATAATACCCTAAAAATATAAATATATATACATATATAAGATAAATTCAATAGAAGAAGAAAAAATAAAAAACAAATACATTTGAAAAATACACTATTATAAATGTCAAAAAGACAGAAAGAAAAACCTTCAAATCAGCAGAACACAAATAAAGAAAAAAATTGTCAGAAACCAAGAAGTGAAGCAGATCCATATTAGCACACAGTAAACAAAACTCAAATAAACCCTGCTGAAATATGTAACTATGATTTTGTTTTCAACAATTTTTAAATTGCTATCGAAATAATTAAAAAATGCCTAACTCAACAAAACTTTGTCGCTCTAAACTCATCATGATAATTTTGTCAAAGTGAGTCGTTTTGCCAGTAGAAAACATCTCATTGTCCCGAAATCTTCTATAAACTATAAAACACTCTAGTGAAAAAATTACTAAACTACGCTTCTTTAAATCAAATTCCTAAAAACATGTTAAAAACTCCATCTTATGATCTTTGTTTTACAAATATGTCTTCAAAATTACTTTAAAAAATGCATTAGACAAATCTCTTGTCCAGCAGTCTAGTACTAGGATTTAGGTTAGTCAAGGAAAGTGTCAGGAAAATAAATGGTAGGCTTACAAGCTTACTTACTTACATACTTGGATAAAAAGCACAAGATTTGTTTCAAATTGTAAAATAAATTTTAATATCTTAATGTTTAATGATTATAATATTTATATTAATAACTAATAAATTATAAAAATAGATTTTATTCTTGTCTTTTTAACCTAGGTGGAGACAGTTCTTTTGACTAAGTGGAATAATGTCCAAAATATGATAAAGTAGATTTAGATAAGGTATTGGCGTTTGTAAGGAGGACAAAGGGGCAGTTGCCCCATCCCCAATACCCCATGTGAGATATCTCATTATATTAAAAAAAGTTGTAAAAAGCTAACCTTTATAAGTTGTATATTTGTATCCATTGGTTGTTACCACAGGTTAAGCGCTTGAGCTGCAATTGATCTAGTTATCATATTAGTCGGAGAACTGAGCTGTTGTCATTTCAGAATATTTTTCAAACCTGGTTTGAAATGGGTTTAAAGTGACGTCATTATTTCAAACCGCAAGAAAATGAAAATGCCAACAAAAAAGCTAACCTAGCTAATAGAATTGTCTTCAGTTTTGATCTCAAAGTTACCCTTTGTTATATCACTCCTATATTGTTTTTTTTAGTTCTATTTTTTGTTTTTTTTAATGTATCAGCTTTTTTTGGTCATTACCAGACCTTCAGTAATAAGTCCTCTTTTGTTGAAATGGCTGTCCAATAAAAAAAACTAATTAAGTTCACTATTATATTAAATATGATTTTTTATATTATTTTATATAGGTCAAGAGTTTTTCCAAAAATTCTTAAAAAAACTTTTGCCGGCAATAGATATATCATTCCACCATTAGAAACTTTTACTACTACTACTACTTTTCTAAATATGTACTACATGTTTGTTCTTTTGGCTAGTTGCCACGATTACATACAATTTCTATATTAGTTTAACGCAAGAATGTAAAGTGCGGGACACGAAAGAAAACCGAGCGGAGTCAATCGGTTTAGGAAGGTCGGCCAAGAAATCTCTTTAAACCAGTGGTGTCCCGCCGTTCTTTAAATAATATGGCACTCCTTTTTGACTATACGCACTTTAGATAATTAAAAAATGTAACTATGCTTAATGAATCTTTATCTATATTTGTCTGTTTTCTTTCATGTACCGCACTTCTATATCTGTTTTGTGTTGCAAAAACGGCGAACTTTCGAATTTTAAAATGATTTAATTTTGATTTTTTTGATCGATTTACCTATAAATATATTTTTTCTTGAGTTCTGTCATTAACGGTTCCCGGGCTACTGCCTACGTCCACTATTATTGGACCATCCAGTATAGTGACACAGTCACTACAAGTCCAGATTCTACAAGGGCAGCCAGCATCAAATCCAGTGAACGAGATTTATCAAAATTTTAATTTATGCAGTTTGACTTTGGGCTACTCGGGTATGACAAACGGAGACAGACGGCCACATTGACTAAACTCATCATGATAATTACTTTTTACAGGGGCCGCCAACGTGAAGTACTATACAGGGCGTTTCCTAATTGCGTGCTGATGTTAAAGGGGGTGTTTTTATGTCCTAAAAGTCTTAACTTTTGAGATACAGGATGGTAAAGTTTAAAAAGAAAACATTTTTTTTATCTCAATTCTGATGTTATTGTAGAAAACTGCATGAAATTTGATACACGTCTTCTATGCATTAAGGAGCATACGGATTTACCCAGGTTAATTACATATGCACGCCACTGGTAGAAATTTCAAAAATTGATTGTTAATAAAAAATACACTTTTGTGCATGAGAGATGTGTATCAAATTTCATACAGTTATTTATCTATAATAGCATCAGAATTAGGATTTTAAAAAAATGTTTTTTTTAAACCCTGTATCTCCAAAGTTAAGACTTTTAGGTTCATATTAAACTTTTTTCTTAAAAAGGTTCAAGAATCACCCCCCTTTAACATTAGCACGCAATTAGGAAACGCCCTGTATAGTACTTCACAACAGCGCCCCCTGTACAAAGTAATATGACAGACGGAGACAAACGGTCACCTTTGACATACCCGAATAGCCCAAAGTCGAACTGCATAAGTTAAAATTTTGATAAATCTTGTTCACTGGAATCAGTGCTGGCTCCCTTACTATAACTACATTGATGTGTTACTTTTGGAAAAATATGAGTTCTGTTGTTTTTCAAATATTAATTGCAATATTAGATATTTTTTGACACCCGGTATTGGTCAGAAAATTAATTATTTTGAAGCAGTTTATTGACAGCCACTTTATAAACAATTTTACAAAATATATGAAAAAAAACTAAGCCATTTTTAAGGTTGACGGCTGCGATTCTGATGGTCCGATTCCTTCTAAATCGTTGTCTTCCTCTGAGAATAATGAGGTTTCGTTGTTACTACTTGAAGATCCCAAGTGTGATAACTAGATCATCAACAACCGTTTCAATTTTGCCATCTACTTTCCAGTATTTATCTTCAATAGAACGAACATGTCTAACATACGACTTCCAATATTCAGCCGATATTGAGTCAATCGCTTCTAATGTTATTTTATTTAAATCTTTAATTGAAAGTTCACCGGTGTTGCGCTCTCGAATATATTTTTTTACTCTTGCCCATGCAAGTTCAATCGGGTTCAGGTCACACATGTATGGAGGCAGCCTTAAAGGTGTATAACGGAGGTTACTTAAAAGACCGTCAATTTTACACTTTTTTTCTCTAGGCTTGTTGGCTGATATTACTTCAAATAATTGATATTTTCTCCATGTTAGATCACATACAAGATTGTTCGATTTAAGCCACGATATCATATGAGCTTTTATAGAGAATTTAGTTGGCACTTTATCTTCTACGTGAGAATGATAAGATGTATTATCCACTACCACGACTGATTTGGGAGGAATGTTAGGTAGAAACCTCTCGAGCAAACATTTTTCAAAATTGATTGATTTTAATAATTGACTTTAAATTTTGGTTAAAAATTAAAAATCTAATACGGCAAAACAAAATGGCGGCCTAGTGAAATGTTAAAAAAATTATTATTAAAAAACTTCTTATCTAATTTGTCTCACATTTTGCTCAAGTATTATGTTGGAGTCAACTGGAAAAATTTTGGTACCAACCCAGGATGGCTGAACAAAATGGCGGCTTAACAAAATATTTAAAAATTCAACCTGAAAAAAACTGCTTAATGGATTAATTTCAAATTGTGTGCCATAACTAATTGTGGTATAGGGATCAACTAGTAAAATTTTAGTATTAATTCAAGATGGCTGAACAAAACGGCGGTCAATTATTATCTTTGAAATTGTGAAAAATCACCGTCTCAGGTTATACATATCTTCACGTTTTGGCGTCCCTAAAAAAGAGTTATATGGGGATTTTGATAAAAATCCAATATGGCGAAACAAAATGCCGGCATAGGTAAAAAACTACTCATCTAATATATCTCAAATTTTGCTCAAAAACTAAGCATTATGTTGGAATCATTTGGTAAAATTTTGGTACGAATCCAAGGTGTCGGTATAATAAAATATTTAAATATTCAGCCTGAAAAAACTGATTTCAAAATGCATGCCATAACTAATTATGGTATAGGGATTAAATAGTTGTGTGATAAAATATGTTTTATCAATTCCATTGGCTCGTCTGTCGGTCTGTCTGTCTGTCAGTTCGCGACATAGTTTAAAAACTGCTTACCAGATTGACTTCAAATTTTAGTCAAAAATTAAGGGTCATATGGGGATGATATTTAAATTTATAAACTCCAAAATAATTAAATTATCTTTTCGTTTTAAATTGAAACAAGAATTAAATTATCATCCGCCAAACAAAAAGGGCTACTGAATATTTGAACAAAAGTTTTAGTTTATATAAATAATTAGTCATGAAATGGCGCCGCGTTTTCATTAGGTGTGAAGTGCTCTTAAAGTTTAATCTAATCATGTTTGCGACAAGGAAAGTGGATTTAAATTTTATATACAGGGTACCTTTGATTTTTTACCATTCTTACTTCCCTTTTACGAGGGGAGTATTGTAATCGTGAAAAGATCACCCTCCGATGAAGATTGAAGATCTTTGCGTTTTTAGGGTCCCTGGACCTCGAAAAACATGGTCTGGCGATCTATCGGTCTCTGTTCGCGACATTGCTCAAAAACTACTTATCCGGTTGACTTCAAATTTCGGAACAAAATCTAAAGTCAAGGGGGAAATTAAGGTCTATAGATGATAAGAACTTAGCATCCTGGACTTTATCTGGTATTCGTGAAAGGTAAGGCAATCCATATGGATCTTTTACTGTTACACCATTCAAAGGGCATCCATCATAACACAGCCACAGATTAATGCAGATACCGCACTTTCGTTCGGCGCGCAAAACATCACATAACCTCAATTTGGGTGGAGAATCTATCAACTCAGCAGCGTTGGGTCGGCCGGAGACTGGTATTATTGTTTCAGACGCAGTCGTATGCAGTGATGGCGTTTTTATTTCTTCGAAGCGCTGCCGCCGGTCGCTGAAGTAAAGTATAAATTAAATTTAAATATTTAAAGACTCTATTAGATATTATTATAAAAAATAATATCAAAATTGAACACTTCTAGAAAAGTCAGTGGTATGGTTTGTGCTGCCAAGCACTGCAAAATTACAGCTACAAATCTTTTTTCGATATTCCAAGGATATTAGAAGATAAGTTTTTTTTTAATATTATATAGTTTATAATAATAATTTGTAAAAACTTTAAGACAGATGCTAAAACAGCTCTAACTACACTATAGCCTACGCTATACTAATTCATAAAATACCTAAATAAATTTTGTTACTAATTTAGAAGATTTTAATAGACCTAGTGGAAGCTTGTCTACTTATTTCATTTTTCAAGAAACTTTTTATGAACAAACTTCAAAGGCAGCTATCGGATCTCCTCTATCACCTGTGGTAGCGAATATCTTTATGGAAGCCTTTGAGGATATTGCTCTAACATCCGCTCCACTAAAACCGAAGCACTGGTTTAGATATGTAGATGATACTTTTGTTGTTTGGCCTCAAGGACAGGATAATCTCCTCATATTTCTGGACCACCTTAATCAGCAGCATCATAATATCAAGCTCACGATGGAAATTGAATCTAATGGAACAATTCCCTTTCTAGATGTACGTGTTCAAAGGAAGGAAAATGGTACATTAGGACATTCTGTGTATAGAAAACCGACGCATACAAATAGATACTTAAATGCAAATTCTCATCACCATCCAGCACAAAAGAAATCGGTTATTAACTCACTAGTATTCAGAGCTATTTCGATTTCTGATCAAGATTCTTTAACATCGGAAACATCGAAACTGACCGAAGCTCTCAGAGGGAATGGCTATTGCTCTGAAGATATTACGCGTTCAATTAAAAAATATAGTAAACCAACTCCGCCAAAGGAGAATGATAAAGACCCACCATAAGGTAGTTTGTTCTTCCCTACATACATGTCACTACAGACAAAATAGGACGATTACTTCTGCGGTCCAACATACGTACAATCTTCAATACACATAAGAAGATTGGACAATGCTTGCGATCCCCGAAAGATCTTATACCTTTCCAAACAGAAGGAATATATAAAATTCCTTGCTCCCGTGGAGAAGTGTAAGTGGGAGAAACAGGACGCTCAATATCAACTAGACTTAAGGAACATGAACGATGTATTAAAAAGAAACAAATTGTTCAATTTGCTGTAGCTGAACACCAGCATAACACTGGCCATTTCATAAATGTAAGGGAAACCAAGGTTCTAGCATCGGTTCCAGGTTTTTATAAACGAAAAGTTAGAGAATCTATTGAAATATTTAAACATACAAAAAATTTCAATAGAGACACGGGTTACGGTCTACATCACACGTGGAAATCGATCTTAACACAGGGTCACGGTTCGGCGAGCACAAGTCGTGTATAAAAGCTCACCTGAATCTCTTCGAGCGCATTCAGTGTTCATCTCTCGTAGAGTAAAGATCCCTGAAGATGCCTCGTGCAATCGAAGTCGGAACGTCGGATAGTAATTCCAATTTGACACGGTCTAATCCGAACACCACACGAGCGTAAACTATTATGGAATTTTTTTTTGGTCACAAATATTTTTAAAAAATATACTTCATCTTCGACGCACAAAAAAAAATCGGAACTAATTTAAGCTCTTGTGGTTTTACAAGTGAAAAATTTGTGACCGAGAGTATAATTATTTATTTATTATTAATTTGTGCACGTGGAGGATTCGTTATGAAAATTTCACACTTAATAAATTAAATAAATATTATTTTCATCTGATTCTTACCTATTTAGATACCTGCTGCTCCCTGGAGATAAAGGTTTATTTTTCGAAGGTCATGACATTGGTATTTGAAATCTGATTTACTGCTTGACTCATTTTTATTTTCTACTAATATTCTACAAAATATTTACGATATGAGATAAAAATTTGACATAGTTTTTAAGCTCTGTTTACTAAATTTAAAAATAACATGGTACTATTTCAAACTTATAATCAACCATAAACAAGAAAATAAATAAAACCTATAATTCTTAGCCTAAATAAAATGCTGTGCATCCCCATTAACCTCGTCACAACTATTTATTGGTGTTCCAGTGTATTTATAATTGCTTTGTACTCATTTTCGTTTAAATTTCTAATTTCTTCAACAAGATATCCGTGACAAACAAAAATCTTTTTTGGCTTTTTCGCAACTGAATAAAAATATTTAACTTTAAAATAATTTCTTATGCTTGTTTAAATAATATTGCTTATATTATGTATCGAAACATTCCGTAGACAAACTACATGTTGAGGTATGTAATTTTATTAAATATTTGCTACAATTAATGTAAAGTTAAATATTTTTAATCAGTTGCGAAAAAGCCAAAAAAGATTTTTGTTTGTCAATCTAAACGCAACAGATGTCAAACACAGTCACTTGTGGGCCAAAAGCATGAAGACCATCGACTAGGTGGGCCGCAAAACCTTATCTTAAAGAAGACAAAGTACTGAAAATCTTGAGAAAAAGTACTATTATAGGACAAGTCTGTTTGTTAAATTTCCAATAAAAAGGACATTACAAAAAACTACAAACATTAAATTCTTTTGCCAGATATTTGACATCTTTTGTCTTTAATTAAGTTGTCTATTTGTGGCGCGAATTTATAGGCGGAAAAAACTTTTAATACTGCGTCCAAGTGTGCGTCCGTCAATCGCGATCTTGCGGGAGATTTGTTTCCTTTCATCAAAGAAAATAGTTGTTCACACTTATAGGTACTTCTAAACATTGACAGGATTTTACAGGCAAATTTTCTCATTTCTTGGTACTGAACAGGCAAGTACTTATAAAATTCGAATGTACCAACACTATCACATTTTTGTTTTAAATGGGTCTGACACTGAATCTCAATTACTTCCATTTGCAAGTGAGGGGAAACTTTATCAATATCGATAGTGAAAAGACCAGTAAATAGAGAAAAATTGTTTTCTTGGGTCTTAAAATCCTGAAAACGCTTCTCAAATTCTGCCAGAAGGCTTCTCATTTTCTCTGAATATATTTTGTACGATATTGGGACACTTGTGCTTTCCTGATATGACTTACAAGTCAGAAAATGTGACAGTTTATCCTCTGCTAACTGTTTTTCCCCCAACATTACACTTAAAAGCTTTCACATGATTACGCATATCTGTAAAAACTTGACGTGGTCCTTGCAATTTCGTATTTCGGTCCGACAAGTGTTTTGTGATATCTACCATAAATGAAAGATTTTGTAAAAAAGATACATCGCATAATAAGCTGACATCTTCTCCTTTTGTTTCCATGAAAACGAGTATTTCTTCTTTGAGTTTCCAAAACCGGATATAAGCTGCTGATCTATCAACCGTGATTTTAACTTATTTAACTTTTCGTTTCTGACCATGCCTGTATACTTGTCAAACATAGTTTTATGAATATCATAGTGACGTTTTATATTATATAATTTTGGGACACCGACTGTACTATTACAAATCAAACAAATAATTTTTCTTTCACTCCACAGCAAAAAACTTCCCACTTTTCTTGAAAGATACGATGCTCATCTACAAGTTTCCTTTTAATTCCACTTGGTTTTGAAAGGCACATATTAAAAACTGTATCCGAAATAAATTATAATAAGTACTGTTAAGTGTTGTAAAAATAAGTGCGCAACTCAACGCGAAACTCTATCGCAACTGACTCATAACTGACTAAACACTGAACGACTAACTCAATCGAACACTGCTTATATACGGATTGTGATTTCTCGAGTTTTTTCCAGAATGTTCAGATAGCGTCATCTGTGTTTTTGCGCGATAGAATTTCATAGAACAAGCCAGATAACGTTTAACTTTAGGTTTTAGGTTGAGTATGTGTAGTTCATCCTCATAAACATAGATGGCACTATGTACTATTGTACATTTTATTATACCAATCGTTGTTGCAGCGGCGCGCGCTTTTAAAAAAGTTAATTAGAAAAAAAAATTTTTTTTCAGATTCAATTTATCTGTTAAATTTATTTTTGGCAATAGGTGATTTTAAATATCTAGAAAATATTTATTTACTATTTTTAAAAGATTATGTAACAGTAAAGCACGTATGTAAATAAACAACTTTTATTGTTAAACATGTTAGGCTTAAAAAATGTTTTAGTAGTTGTTTAGTAGTTGGCTGTATAATTTTTTGAGGTCCTTCAGAAAGTTTGGATTTTTTCCTCTTCCGAAAACGTTGATTGATTTATAAGGGCTGTAATGCATGTATTTGTATTCAAATATTCTAGGCTTATCTTTAAATATCTTACAGCCGATTGCACAAAACTTAATTGCTATTTAGAATATTAACCGAGTTTTCAGATTTGACAAGCTGCTTATAGAAATCCAGGAACTCGCCTTCAAATTTGACATTCCGTTAAACATTCTAAACTTTAATTGAGCTTTCTGCAACCGGCGTAAGACTTTTAATTAGTAACCAATTGACAATTTGTCCTTGAGTGCCTTTAGTTTTATTTCGTATTAAATTTTTAAACAAATTCTTCAAGATATAAAAGTTATTAAACTTCAGTTCTCGTGCACTGTATGGCTCACTTTTTTTGTTTTTATTCCGTTTGGCTCTAGCAAGTCTAAATATGTTTAGCCAATCGTTTATTGTAAAAACTGGCTTAAATTTTTTGGCATGTTCAATTGAACTATGTATAGAATCCACTTAAATGTATGAATGCCCGCTTTCCAAATAATTAGGCTGAATAAATTATTCCATTGTTAGTAGCCTTTACCAAATAAAATAGTAAAGCAACAACATGTTGATTGCGATTCTGTCCTCCACATGTATTGGACCGAAGTGATACTTCTTTTACATGTAGAGGCAAATGCGTTATGTATTCAAATAAACAAGTACCAATCTCTAAATTTCCCCTTTTTTCATTAATTTCTGCAGGGGCGGCTTGTGGTATTAGAAGGTGGTGGGACACATTTGAAGAAAATTATTTTTAATATGGTTAGATTTCTCTAGTGACCACTCTACTTCGTCAATTGCATAATAAATTTTGAAAAAATATTATTACTAATTTAAATTGTTAAATCTATAAAATTTTGCTTATATGAAAATCTGTACCTATTACGCACCTATCCAGTATGGTGGGAGTAGAAAGAAAAGGATTAATCGAAGGATAAAAACATTAAATATATAAACATACATTTTAAAATTAATAGTAATAACTTTGTAAAAAATTTACAAAATAAACTTTAAAAAAATGTGAAAAAAAATTAATTCTAAAGGAAAACGCGAGTTCTAAAAATTAAAGTTTGTTATAAATTTAAGGAATTCTTCGATTCTTCTGTTCAGCAAAAAGATCTATTACTTCCTCTATAAAAACGTTCTCATCCTGTGTTTTTATAAATCCTTTTTCAATTGAAATTTTCATATTACTTAGTCGCGCATATCCAGTAGTACTTCTAATAAATTTTTTTATTTTTTTCAGCGCGGAGAAACTTCTTTTTGGGTTGTTACTAACAGCAATACATAATAATTTAAAAAGTTTTAGTATACAAAGTTTTAAATCATTATCACGAACAAAAGTCAACATTTCATAAGGGTTTGTGCAACTTTCTATCATATCGTTCCAGTATAAAACGATTAATTCGCCTTTTAGTTGATTTATATCAAATATATTGTATTGGGTGGTCGAATTTTTTAAAACCTCATGAGGAAATTATTTTGCAAAAATAGAGAATTTTGAAATATTTAGGAGATCAAAGAAATGTAGTTTTTCTATGTCAGGAACCCTAACTTCTATTTGAGTCGCTATAATATTAAGAATTTCGAAAAAAAAATTGCCTTAACTGTTGAGTTTTATCTGACATTTCAAATTCTTTACGACGTTTCGAGTGGAAAGCGCCGACATCCAATTTTTCATAAATTGTATCAAAATAAGTACTGTTACTCCTGAACTCACGAATTTTAGTTAGAGTAGTCTGTAGTAAATTTCTTGTTTTAACGACATCTGTATTTCTATTTTGTAAAATACAAAAAACGATATTGGTTTGGTGAAAAATTAATTCTAATATTTCTAAAAAAACATCCTCTAAATAAGTTTTTAAACCTACAGCTTCTCTAATTGATTTTTGATCGAAATCGCGACTATTAATAATAAAATTAAAAGTCTCTTGTCCTTATTTTTATTAACTGTCAAAACTGCGCGTGAAGCAAAATTCCAACGGGTTGCTACATTAGTAGGTATACGATTTTCTCCAATTTGGAGGACTTGAGTCCGCTTTCTAGATTTAGAAAATTATGATGAAAACCCTGATAGGGTTGAGAAAAATACTTTAACCTGATGAACTGAGCTGCACGCATTACTTAAAACCTAATTAAATACATCTGCATAGCAATGAGTAAACAATGCTTGTGGTGCTATAGATTTAATTTTAAACCCTTTATTTCTCTCGACATTACGCAAGCCCCATCACATGTTTGAGCCACTAATTTCGAATGCAAGTCAAATTTTTTGAATTTGGTGGATAAAAATTGAAATAAATCTTGCGCAGAACGCCTAGAACTTGCGTCATAAAATCCCATGAATCGCTCAAGAGGTTGACCATTTATAACTTAACGAAAAATGACGGATAATTGTGAATGGCAGCTTATGTCAGTCGTTTCATCAACTTGCCAGGAAAAAAAACAAAGAATTTGAAATTTCGTCCTCAATTTTTTTATTTACAACATAAGCAACTGAATCAATTAATTCATTTTGAATTGTTTTGGATGTCCCAGAAAAAACTGATCTATTATCATTATCATGTTCTAAAAATGTTTTTAAATTTGTGTCGTATTTACTAACAAGAAGCTAGCTCCTTGAAATTACCGCTATTTAAAGATTAATTTGATTCATTATGCCCCCTGAAAGGTAACTCTTGCATACAGAGGTGTAATGTAATATCAATGAGACTTTAAAATCTGTCTCTTTAACCTTAGCATTAAAATTTTCAATTTCTATTTCACGCGCATTGTCTATTGCTGTGGCGATATTTTGCTTTTGTTTTTTCATGAGATTAAGCTTGCAATTTGAAGAAATATGTTGAGTACTTTTATGTAAACACTATAGCCACTTTTTGACCAACCTTTGTTGCTATTATTTGTTGCACATAAAATACATGGCCACCAAAATAATTTACTTAATGTTTCATTACCAGTGAGCCAGTCGTACTTTTCATACCAAGTGTTATGAAAGCCCAGATTTGGTCTTCCTACCCCACTTATAGCAACAAGACGTTTACTTAAATCTGGAACAGGTCCCTTTACTTATTTAAATATGTATAATTTATCTTCATAGGAGTGACTTGAAAAATTTTGCTGATTTATTAAAAAATTTATTTTTTTACAAAAATTACCTATATTAAAACTGAAAATCACGGACTCACAGGACCCGTCCGATATGACAATTGACGATGCGCGTTTGGATTGGAGTAAGGTAAAAAGCAGGGCCGTGTTTTATAGATTTCTCATGAAGCAAAATTATGCTGCAGATGCTTATGGTTGCAAATAATAAAAATGTAAAATTGAGATTAAAGAAGTGAATAAGAAGTAATATAAATGATATAATCGATTAACACGCATAAATTTCCAAATTTATTGGTGAGGCACTACCTCACCTGTCCTTTGGGACAAGCCTCCCTTAAATTTATGACTAGCAATGACAATAGCCATCATTTGGAGAAGCTGAGTTATAAATCGTTGGGTTAAAGATACAAATTTTTCTTCAGTAGTACATGAGATTGACGTCGAAGCAGGGTATTTGAAGGATTGGTTGTAAATCGAAAGACACTGCAACGAATATTGGGTCATCAGGGAAGCGTATTTTGTTTTTTCTTTGGCAGAGTATCAATCTTTTTTACGCCTTTCATAAGCCTCATTATCATCACTCTACGCGGTCTTATGTTTTTCACAAATTTGGAATAAGTCTTTTTTTGGGTTAAAGAAAGATACATTATAACGTGTTTCAAATAATCTTTTATACTTTATAAATTACACAGTTTCTTTGTTTCCTGCTGATTCATATTTTTCTTTATAAAAGCTGTACATCTTTGCTATTAATAATTTACTGTCCAAATATCCCTTCTTCCTTGTTTTTCACGAATAGTGAGATTCTGCAGTCGAAAAACTCTTCTCTATATCGGTTTTTACAGCAGCAACAAGTTCTGGTTTGGTTTTATTTCCGGGTGCAGATTTTCCACGCTTGAATAATTCTTGTTTGTCTTTGTCATTTTCGAAATAATACTGTTTAGAATTAGTTCGAGGACCCTATTTCCGGTTCCCTGGCTCTGGTACTTTCTGGAGTGATTCTCGTGATATTCGAAACAAGATAATTGTTTTGTCTCTTAAAGTCACCCATTTTCCAATACATCAAACAAATAGCCTCTCCTTCGGCATCTGATAATTTGGTTTGACATTTAAACCGGCATTTTTCACAATTTACTGCTTAGGGTCTCATTTTCTATTTCAATTACTAGGTTGACTTCTTTTCCTACTTTTAAATTTTGTGTCTCTCTCAGGTTCTTCTGAAACAATAAATATAAATCGTATCAAAAGCTTTTCTTACCTAACAGTTTTTAGTTATTTACCTAATAAGTGCGAGAAGTCGTACTTTTCCGCACGCGACGGCAGTTGCCGTCAAGGGCGAAAAAGACACTTTCCGCATGTGTTAGGTATACATTTTTCCGACTATCGATATTATTTTATATCAGATAAACGTCAATTAGGTTTGAGTTTAATAATAATATACTGTAATTACAAAATTATTGAGCTTCTTACAAAAAAATACTTACTTTGCAAATATTTTACCTTATTGAGTGTATTAGATTACATATTCATTAATTTAACAAATCGCGCGGAAAATTAAATTTTCAGTGCTAGTAGTCCTGAAAAGTTACTTTTCCGCACGATTTTTGTTATAGAGTTATAAATAGTAAAAAAGATAATGTTACAAAAAAATCTTTATTTTAGAGTAGAAGAATAGAGAATTGAGAACAAATTGAGGATATTATTAAAGTTAAACGTGCATTTCATAAATTCTTTATATAAACTTTTATAGGATAACAAAAAACAAATTAAAGATAAATATTAAATTTAAACGTGCAATTGGTATTTGTAGCATACTGTAGATTTATTCCAGATGCCATGTCTTGAAGAACTTCGAATGAATTTGATGTGTGCTTGCTACTGTCTGACCTCCTTCGGAAACACATTCTACCGAACGTTGTATTTGGAGTTAACTTTCAGTAGAGCAACTAGGTATTACATTTTCCATTGTACTTTCTGACAAAAGTGGATCCATGGGTATTCTCGAAAACTTTTTTAAAATATTCTCGGCAATTTTGCTCTTATTCGCTAGGGAATCTTCAATATAGGATTCGGCAACACTGTTTGACTTCCATCCTCTACGCCTTTTAAGATTAGTAATATTGGTTCCAGAATTCGCCAACAAGGTAGCCGAGGACTTTCAAAACCAGTGGTCCGTGTACATTTCTGGATTTTTCAAACCCAGGTACCCAGCAATGTATTTTACCAAATGTATTGATACCAACGCTTTGATTGGTGCATTTTCCGTTTCTATAAAATAGAAAAAAGCGTTTGTTTGTGGTGTTCAAAGGTAGCGTAGTCACGTACTTTCTATACAGATTTATGTAGCTAGGTTTGTCCTTATCTGGGTCACAAACTACAGATACAGATTTTCTCGGCTTATTGGTTTTGGTAGATGGTATGGTGATTACCAGAATGTCTTCTTTATCTGCAATGTCTTCGGTCGTCAATCCCCATCAACTCCTCATGTCGACATGCTATATCAAAAATTGTAGCTATTTTCATCATGAGATAGACGTTGTCTGGAGCATTAAAAATACAATTTTCTACATCTTGCTGTTCCAAAATGTTTGACTTTTTTGGTTGGTAGTGTAGTTATCGTTGACTCTCTTTAAGCAGGCTGTGATTTTATAATATTTGCTTATATCAACGTTCTTCTCAAGTTTTATGATTTAATTTTAACATTGAATATTTTGACCATAACGTTGATGTGGCATATGTACTTGATAATATGTGAAAATATGCTAGGCAATACCTCTTCCTTTATTGTGGATAATTTTTTTTATTGCACCAGGACTCGAACAAACTGAACTCTTTTTTGTAACGTTCTTTAAATTTTTCTGGAATCAAAGTACTATTTGCTGCGTATGATGTCTTCTGAAAAACCTTCTCCTTCGAACTATTCTTCTTCGCTGTCCATTTTACCACAAAATCTTGCAAAAATTATGAAACTGGAAAAAGGCTACAGTTGTTGATTGTCAATGTTCGATTGTTTGACAGTTGCTGAGGCATACAACAATATTTACCACCTGCTTCAGAATGATGTGATGTGTATTTGACATTTTAATCCGAACCTGCATGTAATTATTGTAATATATACTAGGGGTGTCAAATTAGAACATTTTATATAAATTCCGTCATAATTTCAAAATTCGTGCGGGAAAGTGGTACTTTCCGCACGATCGTAGGAAAAGTATATTACATAACAACTGTTGAAAGTGGTTGTTTTCAAGCGAGAAAATATAATATTTGAAAACGATAACTTGGACACAAGTAACGTACACTATTTTTCCTACGACCACTCGAAATTTTCAGTAAAATTATTATCATTACTTACGGCAACGAGAGCTGAGGCAAGTGGTCGTTGGATGGCCCTGGTGAAATAAAAACTATTTAATTTCCAGGCTATTTGAACCTCATTATTTTCAACTAAAAAATTACTACCTGAAAAATAAGCTCCTTGGCTTGTTTAGTGTTTTTTTAACTACGATTACTTGAAATTAAAATTGATTTATTTATTTACCTTCACTCTGCTATCACGCTTATCCTCACTACTTTCGCAAAACGAATTAAGATCTATAACTCCATCAGAACTCACACATTTGTTGTGGAAGACATGCTAACGCACCTTAACGAACAACAAAACAAAGCAAACTATCACCTAATAGTACAACCGTACATGTATTTGCTTTAATGGACTTCCAGATTTTTAATCCGTTTAAACTTGCAGGCGCGTCGTTACAAAGATCGCTTAAGTGCGCATAAATGGTTTAGTCTGTTCAAAAATAAAATACATTTGGAGTAAAGCAAATTTGTATAGTCTATAAGCTTCAAAGTAATAGAAAAATTGACTTAAATGATTATTTGATTGAAGTGGAACCACCGGCACCGTATGGACTTATCGGCGAGATAATATCAATTTGTGGATAAATGGACTTTGCTTGTACACCCACTACATCTCCCTTAGACTATAAAACAAAGGTTAGACTCAACATTTTATTCATAAATAGTTTCGAAAGTTAGATCTATTATTGTTTTTCGCGTTTTGGGTGCGAGAGAAAACATATATCTTCCTCTGAGTCGCTGGTTCCAAAAATGGCAACCCTGTTGGCTCTCACTATAGACTGAACCAGGGGCGGCTCGTTTATCTTTAATTTAATATATGTTTATAGCAAGCAATTTAATATGTTTTTACCAATTTTAAGTATCTGTCAGACGAGTAGTCAGAAATTCTGACTGAGAGGTTGTTTAAAATCAGAAAGCAGGTAATATAAATATTTTGCGGTTCCTTTTCACTTTCCTTGTAAGAGGAAAGTATTGTACTCATATAGAAAACACCCTTCGAGATTTTTGCAGATTTTGACGTTTCAGGGATGTTGAAATTCTCAAATCCGCCTGTGTGTCTGCCTGTTTGCGGCATAGCTAAAAAACTACTTATCCGATTGATTTCAAATTTTGGTAAAAAAATTAAGAGTTATATGGTGATGACATGGTAATATTTTTGTGAAAATCCAATGTAACGGAACAAAATAGCTGCCTAATAAAAATGTAAAAAAAATATTATTAGAAAAATACTAATCCAATTTACTTCAAATTTTGCTCAAAAATCAGGAATAAACTGGTAAAATTTTGGTGAGGAGCCTTAATGGCTAAACAGAATAGCGGCTTAATTAAATGTTTAAAAAAACTATTTATCTAATTAAGTTGAAATCTTACACAAAAATCAAGAGTGAAAATGGGATGAACCTGTAAAACTTGGTATATGGCGAAACAAAATGGCAGTATAATTTAATGTTTAAAAAGTCAATAAAATTCCATTGCCTACAAAAAAAAATCTTTTTTTTATGGAGAAAAATAATATCATAACTGATTTCTTTATAGATAAGTAATTATAAAATAATGCCAATAAATAAAACAAAAATTTAAAAATATTATGTATGTATGTACAGGGTGTTCGGATTTGGTTGCAAAAGCAGGGTATCTCGCTTATTTTTAAAGATAGAACCTTGCGGTTTTCACGAACCTGAGCTAATTTTTTGTGAAACTCATGAAGTCGTAAACAAAATTTTCATAGCCTTCTTCGTTTATGAGATACAGGGCGAAATAGAAAATTTTGCATTTTGGGACCCCCTCGTATCTCGGTTATCCTTTAACTTAACGCAAAGTGAAAAATTGCTGCTTATGCAGTTTTTTTCATATTTTTCATTTGGGTTGTTATTTTTTAGATATGACCCAAAGTTGTGTTTTTTTAAAAGGGACACCCTGTATATTTGTCCAGAAATTGATTTGTCCTTTTAAAAGCTTCTCAAAAATATATAATAGTATGGGTCTATTTTAATAAACAACAACAAAAATTCTAATTTTTATAATTTTCATCCCTAATTTTGCAGTAGGCCATGCAAAACGATGCCGTTTTCTTTTGTTTTCTAGGAAGCAAATGACATTTCCCAATTTTGTACGCGTATATAAAATATAGCGCTAGTTTTTTGTATTTATTTATTGTCTAAAAATATATTTGTATTATTATGGAAGAAAACCAAACTTTCCAACGTTATGAAAAGTACGATATGTTAGCTTGTTTTATGTTAAGTAATGAAAATGTTGAAGCGGCTTCTGAGATGTATTTTAACAGATAAATAGTTCATTTTTAGGTATGTTGAAATACTATTGCGTAATTTTTATTTAGATATCCAGAAAGGAGGCAACCTAATATATCCACTTTTTATCGGATAAAAAAGAATTTACTTAATCGCGGATCATTTATCAAACCTCGTACGAAAACATATAATTAAGAAAATCGGGAGGCTGAGGAAATTACGGTTTTGGCTAATGCAGACGCTTACCCTACAAACTCTTGTAGGGCCAGTGAAAAGAGCATAGGGATTCCAAAAACTAGAGTTCAAGAAATTCTAAAAAAGCACAAATACCACACATACAAATTTAGGCTCGTGCAGCACTTACAGCCAGGGCATGCAGAGCGTCGGGTAGTCTTCTGCAATTGGTTTCAAGAAAGATGCGATATGGTTAGAGATTTTGAAAGGAAGGTTATATGGTCAGACGAAGCACATTTCAGTAATTCTGGTATACTCAATAGGCACAATAGTAGATTCTGGTCCCAGGAAAACACCAAATATTTCCCAGAAGACAACAGGGCAGGTTTGGTCTAAATGTGTCCTGCTTCATATTAGGAACACATATAAAATTTTATATATTTGAGGGAAATCTAACAGCCAATCGCTATATAGAAATTTTAGAGGCAGCTATACCTGAATTACTTGACGATGTTCCTCTAGCGCAAATTAACGAAATTTATTTTCAACAGTACGGTGCTCCTGCACACAATTCTGGAATGACGAGATTATTTCTGGACAATAATTTTACCAATCAATGGATCGGAACAAATGGACCTATAAGATGGCCCCCTAGGTCTCCAGATTTGTCGATTTTAGATTTCTTTCTATGGGGATATCTGGAAAATAGAATTTACAAATACCACTATGATAATGTCCAAGATTTAGGAAATGCAATAAGAGAACATTTTCCCTATTTACAAAATCATCCCGTTATTTTGCTTAATTCCCTAAAACGAATACGAAAATTGTGCGAAGCATGCATAGAACAAAATGGAAATCAGTTTAAACAGTTCTTTTGATTTCCTTGGTTACTATAGTTCTTATACGACAAATGATTTTTGTTGAAAGGCTTGTTACATAATAATTTATTACTGTTTTGTTCTTGTATTGCATAAATCTAGGTAGGTGGTACTTTTTTGGCGGGAAATTATCAATACATATTTTGATAAATATATTTAATTACATATTTATTTTGATTTATTGTTAGGATGTAGATATTGTTAACGACTTTAAATAAAAGGCAGCATTGTTTTGCATGGCCTACTGCAAAATTTGGGATGATAATTATAAAAATTAGGATTTTTGTTGTTGTTTATTAAAATAGACCCATACTATTATATATTTTTGAGAAGCTTTTAAAAGGACAAATCAATTTCTGGACAAATATACAGGGTTGTGTTAAAAAAACACAACTTTGGGTCATATCTAAAAAATAACAACTCAAAATATGACTACGCCACTGGATCCAGCGTAAAAAACTGCATAAGCAGCAATTTTTCCCTTTGCGTTAAGTTAAAGGATAACCGAGATACGAGGGGGGTCCCAAAATGCAAAATTTTCTATTTCGCCCTGTATCTCATAAACGAAGAAAATGTTGTTTACGGCTTCATGAGTTTCACAAAAAATTAGCTCAGGTTCGTGAAAACCGCAAGGTTCTATCTTTTGCAACCAAATCCGGACACCCTGTACATATGTATGTATATATGTATGTATGTATGTATGTATGTAAGAAAAATAAATTTAAAAAAAATCAGAGCATTATTCTTCGGCCGGCAACATCCCTCATAATAAATTTCACCACAAACATTGTATTTGTAATTTCTTATAAGGTAAGACTTGGGAACTTGGGTTCAAAAATAAGTCCTTTTAACAGAACCTTCCTAGTTATAAAAAAAACTGACACATATTGACATTTATATAACGTGATAATTTATTACAAAATAACTATATGGGTACATAAACTATATTAAATGTGTGTGTGGTGTTCCGGGTAAAAGGATTTACCGATCTTTTAAATAATGCTGCAAAATGTTAAAAAAATGTTTTATATCCTTTCATGAATTCTCAATTCGTTTAGTGTCAAATATTGCTACCAGTTGTCAGTGGCGGCTTGTGGTCAACTTTTCAGGGGCGTCAATACATAGAAACCACAAAGAGTCATCTGAAAGAAAATGAGATTATCGTACATATTTGTTCGAAATAACGATTTAGTTTTTGTTTTTATCTTTACTTGTTTGCTGAATTTTAAATTTCGGCAAAGGTTGAATACTGGTCTTAAATTTGAGTCGTTTCTCAAGGTTCAGCTCGCCAAAATAATTGAAAACGGATTATAAAGTCTTAATATTCTAAAGCACTGTGGCTACCTTTCTTTAAAACATTAATTGAAACCACAAAATCAATAAACAAAATGCAAAGTCGTTAAAATAAAGTTTATAAAATACGCAATCGTAACCACAACCTATCACACGATCCACATTAAACAAATCAATTAACAAAAATATTTTTTAAGTTTCCTCGGCGCGGCTGTTAACCTAAACTTTGCCAACGTAAGCCGTATATACCTATGCCCTTATGCGAATTTGATCGGGAACACTCGGGAAAAACTCGTCTCCGTTTATAACCACGGGCCGCCAGCCGTGATCGATGCCAACGAAACGAAACCTCCGGAGATCGCGGTGCGAGGCATCGATAGTGTGTCGCGAAATTAACTGAACGGTCAACGAGTTTATACGCTTAGAGCCAGTATTTTCATCCTCAAATAACTTTGTTCTTCAAATATTTGCCGTGGAAACGATTGTTAGGTAATTGTAACCCTGGAAAATATCCACCGAATAAAATTATATGGAGTTGAAAATACCAGCCCTTAAAATAATAGACAGAAGTTCCAAATTAAAAAAATTGTCCCGGGTATTGCCACTTATTTACTTATACATATACATAATTTCGATTGTCTATATATGAGTAATTAAAAAACAAAAAATATATCAGAAATACATTAAACTTTTAAATATTAATAGTATTGATGTATAACAAAATTTAAAGGACTCCTAAAATAATTCTTTTATACATTTTTATATACTAAAAAGTTAGGTAGGAATTGTACTATATTTTAATTATATATTAGATAAAATACGAGGAACTAAGTAGTTTAAAATTTATTATGTGGAGGAATACCGTGAGCTACTACCTCGTAGGTATCTGAAGATTAATATTACAATATGATTCAAACAAAATGTTTTATAACCAAAAGACATTATACAAATCCGCAAAAATACGTTTATTTTTACATAAAAGTATTTAGCCATAGTAATATATAGCACTTATTCATATCCAAAATAGTATCAACCAGAAATTGGCAAGATATTTGATTTTGTACAATTCGCACTCGTTTTATTCTTGATTTCGATGCCAATTAACAAACTCGAGTAGCTGAAATATCAAATTAATATATGTACATGCTAAGGCCTTACGGTTCGGACACCACTGATATCTAACCTTAATTGCGTCAAGATTTACTTGTGATTTGATACCTTCGCCCTTAAATAGTCTGTATTTCCACAAACAACACACATCCTCGCCATAGTTTTTCATTTATTTAAGTGCTACATCGTACAGAAATTATAAAATCATTAAAAACTAAAAAATGTATACATAAATAACTTCGATCTAACGCGGTACCAAAAATGACAACATTACAGCATCTGTTTTATAATTAGATTATAAAACAAGAGTGCTATGATGATTGGTATGAATGAATAGTTGTAAAACTACTCGTAAGGGGCGTAAATTTGGCGTAGCGTCGTTACCATTTCTATGTGGTAATATTTTTATTATTACATTTTTGTAATTCTTGAAAGTTCTTAGTTAATTACTAAGACCACAAAACAATATTTTAAAATCTAAAGTTAATTATTGCGTGTAGTTTTTTGATATACATATAACGGTGTTATGAAATTATATAAACATATTGGAGTAATTCGATAAAACTTGGTTTAGAATATTTGACAATTTTTAAAACGTGAATGTGATATTGACTAATGCTAATATACCTGGCTAATTAACTAAAATTGCTGGTCAAAATAACTGTTAAACAATATAAAGACGAGAATATGGCTAAAGTGGGGAATTAAAATTTAGCCATAATAGGATAAAAATAGCCAGTTGGTAATTATGCGACTCTATCTTTTGATTTTATTGTTAGGCTTATTGGTTTTTTTATTTTAAAATCGGGCTTTTTTAGTTGAAATCTGACTTGTTTTTTAATCGAAATTTGAGCAACATTTTTTCCAAAATTCAGCTAAACAATTCCTTGTTCTTTTGTCTTTTCTTCATTTATGTGATAAGTCATCAATTGTCTCAAATTTTATACATAATATTACTAGAGTCAACCAGTGTAGGAGTTCATGAGCAAAGATTTTTATTAATACTTCATTATGGCTTGTGGATAATATTTTAAGATGTTTGATGGTGGGTAGGGACAAAAAGCACTTGCGCAGGCACGTTTACTGTTAAAGTAACTTAAGATAAGCAAGTAAAACACGCGCCCCTTCTTGAAACTAAAAATTTTCATTTCCACCAAAACAACTATTTTTTTTTACAATATTTATTTGCGCACATATTTAACTAAGAAAATGTAACAGGGATTCTAGAACGTGAAAAATAAGCATGGAAATACATTTTTGTAGGTAAAAGAAATATATCTTTTAAAGTGGTCATGTAATAGCTGCTAGGAAATTAGTTTCTTATCAATTTTAATAATGGCAGAAGAACAAAAAATCAGGTTATTTTTTTGCAAATATTACCTGAAATTGTCCACTTTGTAAACAAATATATATATCAAAGGGCAATAATGTGGCAACATTTATTAAAATTTTACCAATAAAAATGCGTGTTTGGTTTGCCTTTAGTATCCGATGAAAAAATGGCTAATTTAAAACCCAAGAGCCAACGTATCCCCAAGTGGAGCAATAGGTATTTGTAATCGTGCCTCGAAGATCTCCTTTAATTACTGAAAATATCTATATAAGTCTATGCAATATATAAACGTATCATTGGCAATTTTTTACTATTTTATAGGTCTATATACATTAAATGTATTGGTATTTTAATAATTTTCACATTCGCAAGTAATCGGCAAAAAAGTAAATACGTTTATTTCAAAATGTACTATATACTTACCTCAAGTAGGAATTTTCTTTTTCTATATTACGCGGTGGAATATTTAAACTTTTTATTCGGCATTTTGTATGATAATTTATATTTCGTTTTCCTAAAAATAAGTATAATTTTATAAGTTATAAACATAAATTCAAATAAAAGTAGTCTTTTTTGGAAATATTATAATTAAATAAATTTATAAAAACACTCTGTAAAAAAAACCTTAGACTATAAAACAACGGATAAACTCAACCTTAGAGGAAGAATAAAAATAGAGTTCATTATTTACATATTAGCCAATGCCAAGATTACCTCACACTATAAGGTCGATTGTACGACGATGCCAAACCTAGCGAGGAACACTAATGTTTATACCAATTTATATTACGGTGAATATGTTTAAACATGATGCAATAAAATGTTCATACAAAGAATAGTAATGTATTTCCAGTATAAAGAAATTAGTTTTATTGCAAAATAGCAAAATACAAATTAAAATACCCAAAGTCTAAGAACAGATTTCACCAGTAACAAGCGTTTTAGTTAGCTATGGCAAACCCGATCGACAACTCCACGTATTAGACCATTCCACTGTGGTATTAGACCATCCCACTTTCATTGACAAGGGATCCTTATAGTAAAAAAGTATAATAGTCTACAGTAAACATTGTTACAGGGTAACGTGACCGGCGTGGCTTAAAAACCAATACCAAATTTTAACATTAAAGAAATTAATTTGCTAAAAAATATTTTATTAGATAGATACCACGCCTTTTTTAGCGTCATTACTGCATGTGTTTTAATGTATTATTGTGTATTTGTTGATATGGCTCAAATCTTCTAATTATATGTTGCCTTACGTCAAAATGCAGCGTTTTAAAGGTGCGATGACATTAGAAGAACATGAATTTTTTAATATTTAATAAATAAGTATTATTTTCTTTATCCTGGACATTGCGAAACTAGGAGCTTTAGTTGACCTAACTATGGTGCGGCAATGTGAGTTTGTAAAAAAATGGCCGTTTAAGTTTGGAATTTTCTTTTAATCACTAAGTAAACAGCAAGATTTCCTTTTCCAGGAGACATGTCTAATGGAAGATACCTTATTCACTTATTTTGGGTCACATGACGTATTGACCAATCCGGTTCAGTATAATAGAACGTTTATTTCGTCGGGTGTCATGTGAGAATCTTCAGAAGCAAAATGATACAAAAAAGACTCTGAGGTGATTTTTTTGCCGATTACAATAGTTTTTCCTATCAGAGAATTAAAATAATTAGAGAATATACCTATACTATATTAAAATAGTGGAAGGGCGTCTCACGCTCAAAAAATCACTAGATTTTAGATGGAAATCTTTGGAATTGGATCAATTTTTTATATAAGTGTTGTCAGGTAAAGAAATTTAAATGGTGATTCTTTGGGTATTAAAAGTAAAAATGTGTTCGTAAACATGTTCTAAACTGGGACACCCGTATTCACTAAAGAGGTTCAACTTTAGACAAGGTCTAAGTTGACAGGTTTAAGATGACATTTTCAGCAACTGAACAAATAATTTGGCTAACGGCCGGTTGCAGAAAGCTCAATTAAAGTTTAGAATGTCCCAAAAATGGCAACCCTGTTAGCTTTCACTATAGACTGAACCAGCGTCGGCTCGTTTATCTTTAATTTAATATATGTTTATAGCAAGCAATTTAATGTGTTTTTGCCAATTTTAAGTATGTGTTAGACGCGTAGTCAGAAATTCGGGCACGGGGTTTAAAATCAGAAAGTAGGTGATGCTATATAAATATTTTGCGGTCCGTTTGACTTTCCTTGTAAGAGGAAATTATTCTAATCGTATAGAAATCACCCTTCGAGATTTTTGCAGAACTTCACGTTTCATGGATGTTGAAATTCTCAAATCCGCCGGTGTATCTGTCTGTTTGCGGCATAGCTAAAAAACTACTTATCCGGTAAACTTCAAATTTTGGTCAAAAATTAAGAGTCATATGGTAATATTTTTGCGAACATCCAATATGACGAACCGAAATGGCTGCCTAATAAAATGTTAAACAAATATTACTAAAGAACTACTAATCTAATTTATCTCAAATTTTGCGAAAAAATCAAGTATTATGTAGAAATAAACTGGTAAAATTTTGGTAAGGAGCCTTTATAGCTAAACAAAATAGCGGCCTAACTATATGTTTAAAATATCTGTAACAAAAAACTGTTTATCCAATTAAGTTGAAATCTTACACAAAAATCAAGTGGAAAAATGGGATCTTGTAACTTGTAAAATTTGGTATATTCTATATGGCGAAATCAAATGGCGAGATAATTTAATGTTTAAAAGTCAGTAACATTCCATTTCCTATAAAAAAAAAATCTTTTTTATGGAGGAAAATAATAAATATCATAATGGATTTTTTTATAGATAAGTAAATATAAAATAATACCGATAAATAAATCAAAAATTTAAAAATAGTATGTACATTTGTATGTTCGTAAGTATGTATGTATGTATGTATGTTATAGAAATAAATTTTAAAAAAATCAGTGCTTTGTTTTTTGCCCGGAACATCCTTCATAACAAATTCCAAAACAAACGTATTTGCAATTTCTTATAAAGTATGACTTGGGTTTATATAATGTGTCAATTTATTACAAAATAACTATATGGATATATAAATTTCCTTTTTACTCGGAACTTCCCTCGTAACGGATTCCACCAACTGCTTGCAATATTTGTCACTAAACTAATTAAAAATTCATGAAAGGGATAAAAATAACATTTTAACATTTTGCAGTATTATTTAAAAGATCGGTAAATTTATATATATATATATATATATATATATATATATATATATATATATACATATATACATATATATATATATATATATATATATATATACAGGGCTATTCACATAACCCGTTCATTAATTAAAAGTTTTTGATGATACCATTTAGACAAAAATTTCAGATTTTGGGATTAAGGTAAGGTCAAGGGGTACTTCCTTTTTGAAATATTTTCAGGTAGCATGTTCTATACCTAGGTTCAAGCGTTCTTAAGATATTTGACCTTGAACCGAAAATGAGCCTTTGGGGTATCAATTTTAAAATCTCATATTTTTGTGTGAGTTTTGAAGATATAATCTTCATATTTTGCAGACGATCGGCAAATCTTGGGTTTCTATTTTTTATTGAATTTGTCTATTTTTATACAGGTGTCCTAAATTCAGCGGCAAATATTAACATTTTCAAAGCCGCTAAAGTCCGTTTTTTTAAATGGGACACCCTATAACTTTATGCACTATCAAATGTAGAATTTCATTTTCTATCGAACTGTATTAAGGTTCCCTA